>JAOEHT020160991.1:0-11785 GCA_025448195.2 Parazoanthus atlanticus
AAGGAGTGGGATTGAAGTATTATGTACTAATACAGCATGTGTTAGAACTGACAACATACATGTATAATGCCCACCCCACCACCACCACCAACCTCCTGTCTATTGGGATTATTGATACATGTAGGTGCATAAGATTCATGGTGAAAGTCAATGTTACCTTTGATGCTCCAATGCCACCTTCAAGCCCTGTTCCTGTGCCATATGGAATCATTGGGATGCAATGTTTATAGCAGATCTTGGCCAATTCACTGACCTGTCGGGTATTCCTGGGCCACACAACAAGATCTGCAGGAAGGCAGGAATGAAATGAAACATCCTTCCCATGGTGCTCTCTGACAGCCAATGATGATGAAACATTGGCTTCGCCCAGCAGTGAAACCAAACACTGTTTTACTTCTCTGGTGATTTCAACATGAACCTGAAGGGTGAAAATGTGCTACTGTTATTAAATATATAGAACTAGCAGGAGCGGATCCAGCAAAATAGTTAAATATACAGAGGTGCAAAAATTGGTTGATCAAATTTAAATGCCAAGTCACGTTTCAGCATTTAGATAACAACAATAACTTAACTGTTCTGGTATCACAGCCGAACTCTATCACATTCACCATACCATACTGTGGTTCGAAGACTGACAATGGGCTAACTGTTGTGTGTGTGATAGTATATTCAAATACACTGTAATGTGTATACATGCATGTATGTTACTCTTTGTGGTGAAATATGAAACATGGTCAAAGCACTCAATAGTATTTTTGCTGTAATGCTGTTCTAAAGTGAGCTGCAAGCAATATGCTAATTGTACTTTAACGGTATACTGTCACTATAAGTAACTGCAAACATCATCACTGCAACGGCTTGATGAAAGTCGTCCTCCTTTTGTTACGCTTCACAAATTCTTCAACAATGGCGTTGTAATCAAGTAAGATGTCTTGTGAAAAAATAGGAACAAAAGTGCATTTAGCCGTTCTTCATCCATTGTGCTTGTAAAAACACATTTCACAAAGCACAGTGACGAGTTACTGTGTTCTACTGTCAGTAGCACCTCTGACAGGAGTTATTAAATAAAATAGTAGCTGGAAGATTGTCTCAATGTTTGGGTAGAGGACTGGATTGCAGACCTTCAATGCTTCGTTTAGTGTTTCTGCCTTGTTCTCACTGCTGCTCCTGTAAATGAAAGCACACAAACGCATTTTATAAATAATCTGGTAAGACTTTGTGCAAGAGAAAGTTAGATTATTATACAGTGCAAACGTTTATTTGAAGCATACAGAAACATTAACAGACAATTGCATCACAAAACATGGATAGCTTTGCGAACATTGACTAAGAGTGTTTCAGCATGAGTGAAAATTTATCTTTGCGAGCAATAAAATACATACCAGAAGTGCTTCCACAAATCCAACTCCTGTGATGCACTGCTCAGGGATGGTAAGTCAGGGGAGTAGTGCTACAGTAGTTTCTCTTTAGAGGCTTCGTCCAGTTGTTGCAGGTTGGCTGGTATTAAAAGTACATGTAACCCAAGGAATGCTTCTTCAGATACCCTATCAAAAGTAAGTTGTCTAGGAAAAGAATAAATGTCGTACATCTGAAGTAGGTAACTGATGCCTTGGCACTGACATTGTTATACATAATGTTTGTCTTCCACATCTGCGTGGGATTCTAATCTCTTCACCTGTCGTCTTATAGCCATCGCCTCGATCTTGTCATACAAACGGGAGAAGACTGTCTTTGAACTCTTTCGTACATGTCTCAGCTGATCTCTCACCATGCCAGTGTAATATGTTTGTAGGCCTTAATAACATCCAACATCGAACCCTGGAGAGAATGACTCAGACTGTTTGTGTAGCCAAACAGATACAAAGCAGTATAAGAGGCACAGATGAACTCTGACATCTTGATCTGGTGGAACAGTCCCTCACTCCACAGTGCCTCTGTCTTTGACTTCAAATCCCATCTCTTACAGTATCTCTGTTCTCATAAATAGTTTGCAAAGTTAACATAGCAATAGGGGCTCATACAGGTCTTCAAAGTCTTGGAATGCTGTGTGGTGCTCCACCCATCTGGTTTCACACAGTGGCTTTATTTTCTTCTTTGCTGTTTGCAACTTTGGGCTGTCTAGCTCTAGCTATCGATTCTATTTCTTCTTCACTGTCTTTCTCTTTCTTCATCTTTTCCATATTCTTGATCTTCTGAATCACTGTGAGTCGTCTTCTGCATTGTTGTCTTCTGTTGTGTTACTTTCATTCTCACCCTCTTCAGAGTCGTTTTCTCTCCTCTAAAGTCAATTATTATGATGCTTTTCTCAAACTCTCACTGGTGTTTTGGTGAATACTTGAAGAATATCCCAACGGACTTGAGAGTGCACACCATGTCATAGATCTCCGCTACTTTGGATGCATGTGATAAAGCCAAATTTAATTCATGGCTGGCGCAGTGAGAGTACAGCGCCCTCTGGGGTACTTCTGGAAAATCTTGGCGCACCCATTCTGATGTCCTGCCATGTTGCCGGTCCCATCATAAGTCTGCGCTCTGCACATTTTTGGGTCCAAACCTAGGTTTGTCAGTGCTTTCACGATGGCGCTTCCGATATTGCTACTTCGTTGCAAGTCTTGCATTCAATGGGTAAAGGTCAAGCACCTTTATTTAAATGTGGGTTCGATTCCTGGTGAGTCTATCAATTTTTTTTTGTCTTTCGTTCTTATTCTTCTTTATTCTTCTTTGATTGTCTTCTTCTTTTCATAACCTAACAAAGTGTAAGAACAAAAATCTTATGAATATAATTGAAGACTATCAAAAAAAATATGCTCACCATGCAGAACGAAAGCGTTTGATTAAAACCATTTCGATTCTTTCAACTTGTTTCCCACAAATGTGGTCATATATGGCAGCCAAGAGTAGACATCGTTTATCAAATATAGTACTAAATATTTACATTTATGTCTTTTATACTGATCTATATGATTACTGTATCAGTCAAACGAGCGAAATTTGTAAGTGTCGATGAAGTGTCAGTGGGGTGTTGGTGAAGTGTCAGCTGACATAGCATCTTGAGTAAGTTACGGTGCGGATTCTTGACCTTTGTAAACCCATTCAATGTACTCAACCAGTTTCTCGGTAGGTTCCCCAGAATGCAGGTGGACGTGTCTGTGACCTCGTCTGCTCCAATACCATACCACCCTTCTTTACTTGTTGCACAAGCACATCCTGCATGTACTTTTTCATACAAAGCACACAGGTCCAGTAAAGCCTTAAAATTTCCTTGGATTAACGTATCCGATGTGGAATCATCCCTCCATTAAGGATAGCGCTAGATCAGAAGGGTCAAAAGGAGGTCGAGCCCAAACTTGTGCCCATTCTTCATGGTTCACATTTTTACGGCCATTGTTAAATATTCCGAAGGCTGGCCATGGGGTCAGGGTTATTTTCTTTTGTTATTTTTTGAGAAAAGGGACTGGGACGTATATACAATAAAAATTGACTGGTTGGCAGCAAATTGAGTGCTTGGTGTAGTGGCAGTGCGTAGGACTGGAGTGTAAGTATCCCCGGTTCGATACTCATCAGTACTCTTATCTTCGATTTAATATGTAGATTCTTCTTTTCTTCAGTTTAGCTTCTCTTTTAACTTGCAATTTTTCTAAGTGAGTGTTTGTCCAAGTTTGGTGGTAAGTGTAACCTCCTTGTGGCCCTTCTGATCTAGTGCTATCCCTGCATTAACATGTCGAACTATCCGTCCCTCTAGCAGCTTACATACCGGTCTACATGTACTTAATATGTACAAACAATTTAAATACACTGTCAGTAGTTCGGCCCTCTGAGACTTTAGCCTAGCTCGCCAGCCCCTAACTAATCAACACATGAGACATGAAGATATCGTGACCTCTGACTCTTTGGCCTACCTGCACTTGATGTTCAATGTTGGCGGTTGCGCTGCTTGGCTCTAACTGATCAGTTGTACTTCTTTTGTCCGGAGGGCCACAAAATCCAGTATGCTTCCCTGCATTCTCTTTTGCAAATTAGCCATCACTCAATTGGCCCAATTTATATTAGAGACGAATTATCTGTCTAGACAAATTATCCATCTGACGAGTAATTTGACTTATTATAAATTTGAGAGACAAATTTGCAGGAAAATTTGTCTGGATCTGGATCTTTTTCAATGCCGTTGTGAAAGCCGTATCCCATGAATCCTTGCAATTAGCTAGATGCCAGACTCCCTCAAGTCAAAACTGCCAGTAAATCTGTCTTTGTTTTCTGTCTGATATAAATTTAGAGACGAGTTATCCGTCTGAGAAATTTTTCATCTGTTCTAAAAGCACGTCTTACAGACGTGCTGACAGACGAATAAAGCAAAGACAAATTTTGGACCATAATTCGTCTTAACACCGGATTTATAGTTAGACGAATTATCCATCTCAGAAGGATAATTTATTCTCTCAGATGGATAATTCGTCTCTAGAACAGATTTGGCCATTTTGACAAAAGCATAACAGGCGATCATTGTCAATGATGCATGAAGGTGCTTAACTAATTTATTAGTAATTAATTTAAAACTGCTTGTTTTCATTTGAGAAAACTCAGTGGGAATGGAATTGGTTTGGGCCTCTGGATTTCGTTAGGTTATTGGTAGGACCATTTATTCTTAGTGTTTTAAGAGGATAGATAGCGCTATAAAATAATGTTACATGACTGTAAACGTGATTTTAAACAAGAAAGTCCTGAATTTCACTTTATTTCTACTCATTTCTCACCCATTTGATCTCTCTATTTGATGTATCTTGTTGATTTTGTGACTCAGGCATTCAAGTCACCCATGGATTAATGGTTTAATTCCTTTGGGTTCCAATAATATTCAATCTTCTCACTGGATTGTGGCCTCAACAGGACAAGCTTTGCCCAATGTTCTTGATTGAGTTTTCAGAAACTTATCTTCCTTTGATGTTGCAGACTGTTAAAGAAGGAAATGAAATTTGGCAAGAAAAATCTGTAATATGATTGAGCGTGGGTCACTGATTCATCCAGCAGATTGATTTTTCCTTCCAAGATTCCTTCCTCTTTGGTGGGGGAGAAATGTAGGTTAAAGATTCATGAAATAGCCTGAAATCACTTTCAGGTAACCATAATGACACATATTGTACATGTACATTGTACAACACTTCAGAAAAGTGACAGTTTGTTTGCTTTTATTTTATTAGTTAGTTAGTCATCGATCAGAGTCAAATTCCCAGATACAATATGTTGCATGCTCTGATGTGGCTATATGTTGCATACTCTGATGTGGCTATAAGCATGCATCTCTAATTTTCTAAAAAGGATACATGATTGTACATGTATATAACACAGAGTGATTTGGTTTCTTGAGTACATGTATGAAAATCATGGACTTCAGTCTGTAAGACTTATGATGTTTTCATTGGAGGTTTTTCACTATTTAATGTAACTTTAATCCTTGCTTCAATCACAGACATTTTCTGTTTAACAGTCAAAATGTTATCCATACAGATACACTGTATTTTGCCTGATTTAGATAGACCCAGAATTACCAATGTTTGCAAAACTACAAGGCTTCAAATAACCGAAGTTGACATGTGGCATGATCACAATGGTGCTCTTGATGTCAGGAACTGGACATTTGCAAGAAAGACCAAGCCAAGAGGAAAATAATGCAAAGGAAAAGTCTGGAATGTCTGACAAAGAAACTAAGAGCATCGCTGAAATGGTGCCTAGGGATGGAGAACAAAACACAACATCACAATGAAATGGACAGTTGAACAAACATTTTGATAATTTTATTTTTAATCAGCTTGGAAGTTTGTACTATATCTTTGTGGCCAGCTGCATGTGATGTTGTCAAAAAAAGGAAAATTTTTGCAGGGTTACAGGTACAGACAGTTGTTTTTGCCTATATGTGCTGCACCACATCCTTTTCTCTACTGTCCAGATTTGTGCACCTGTAGTAATAATTAAGGGAGGTACTGTACTCACAGCCATAATCAAATAACTAGGCCAACAAATTGAGCTTGGGTTCTGGTCAGTGCCAAATACATTCTGTATAATATTTTTTCTTGGCATAGGTTATGTGACCAGATATGCCACACTTCTTAAGTCTGAATATAGAAAGTGAAACCTCAAAAACTGGAAACTGGAAAGGCCTGTTGGAGATAGTAATGACATGCATGAAACTTCTACCCATTTTTCCCAGTAGGCTCAGTGACTGGATCTTGTATATATAATTTATTTATTTACAACATTTGTGGCGGTGTTTGCCGACTGGAGGCGAAGCAATAGGACTCTGGGTCCCTTACGAGGCTTGTCTCCAAATGGCCCGTTACAGTAGTTGTAGGGGAGGAGGTGACAGTCCACAACACCGGCATTAGCCTACTCCTATCGACAAGTGTGTGGGTTCTTTAGAGTCCCTCGACAGGGACTAATTGAACCTTCGGAAGCGTTTCGCGAAGACTTCTCGGTTTTAGTTCGTAAGATAACGACGAGAGCTTCAAGGGCTACATTTCGCAAAGTATAAATAAATCATAATTTGCACTTATTTTTCTTGACTACGTAATCAGTTCTAAAGGCAAAGTGTATATTTGGAATCTACCAGAGTTGTCATCTCAAATATATTTGCGCTGCTCGTATTTGAAAATCGTCGACTTCAACGGAGCAGTTTCAAATAATTGTCAGTGAAATTTTGTCTCAACAGGATATATTAGTGGAGGGTTGACAGTCGAAGCGGTCAGTGTAAAATGCAGACTGCAGGCTGTATTTTTATACCCACTGGTTAGCAAATGTTCGGCCAGAAATTGAAGCTGCAAAGGATCCAAAATAACCGATCAACAATCTGTTGCCTCGGACGTTCCTGCCTCTGAAAACTGGTCATAAGCATTTTGGATCCGATCCAGTAAGAATTAAAATTTAGGTTAGGATTACAACGAACCAGCTTTATCATTATTATTGCTTGAATGAAGTATAGCTACAACTCTGCTCTTTTCGATTAAGGAGGAGGAATTATTCGAGAATCAATAATCAGGAAATTTAGAAACTGCCGCGCTTTGGATTTTAAACAGACAACGACTCGAATAAACATGATTCAGTTGAATTCTACGATCACGGATCGGAGAAGGTGAGCTTTGTAGTTTGTATGAAACTATCCAGTGTTTTAGAATTATTGCATTATTAAACAGGAAATATTTAAAAGTTAAGTATTTTTTCAATTTATTCATCAATACGTTCATTTTAGATTGCATCGTCGTATTTAAAAAATACAGTGCAGTGCCAGTGGAATCCAAACTCACGACAACAGCAGGAAATATGAACCAACTCAGTATATTAAAATAAATAATATTAAAAATAAAAATAATAAAATTAACACAATTTAATTGTTTGGTTGCGCAAATTTGTGTTTAGCGAAATAATTTTTTGTCACGCAATTTCACTTTCGGTTCCTTGCACTCGTCGAACGGCATTCACACAGTCGGGCAAAACAAAACGATTAAAAACAGGGTTCGCAAAGTACAAACTTGTATTTTGCGAAATTATTTTGAAAATTACAAGCTATAATTTTAAACATTTGTATATTGCAAAATGATTTCATTTCGTTTCGCAAAGTACAGTAAACCTCTGGAGATCTCGTCGTCAACCGAGAAGACTTCGGGACAAGTTTCCGAAGGTTCGATTAATTTGTTTCGAGGCTCCTTTCGGAAAACGCATTTTGAGGTATCCGTTTTGGACACGACCATGCCAAAGCACGACACATCCGCCATTTTGATATTACCCGACATGCATTTCAGTCCGCGAGCTCCCGCTAGCATGGTGGGAAGAAAAAGATGGAGCGAGTGCGCAAGGCTTTATACTCGAGCACCACTCGAGCATGTAATGTATTGGTTTATATATTTATGATTGCCAGTTCAGTTGTCGGAGGGTTTCGTTACAATGATCTCGTGTGTTCATCGAAATAAGGTCAGGAAGAGGGTTCAGGAATACAAACAATCGAATTCGAAGATCGACCCTATTCCAGGCTCCACAAGAAACCTATGCCAATCTGAGGTGAATGTTCTTTCCTCCATCACTCCATGCTTGCCCAACCACGAATCCACTGTACAATGATCATGATTCTCATTCTGGATTGAAACTCGGAGGTTGGTTCCTTTAAACTGTTTCTTGGGGAATGCAACATTAATTGGCCGTCACTCACTGATTGTTATTATATGAAGTCACAATATATTTGCGTTGGTAAAGTGATGATTTACCTTTTGATTTGGGTTTGGTTGTCGTCAGTACTCGCATTTTTTGGATTCTAAAACTGAAAGTGACATTAATCTTCAATTAAATGTTAATGTTCTTTATCAGAAAGATACATCTTTTGTGCACTAGTTTGCCAGACTGCCCGCCAAAGCTGTAATGATAGGTTATTTATTTTGTTCACATTTCATCTTGTATTGAGATTTGATTTGATCAAACTTAAGTTCAAATCATAGAGAGGTAGCATATACAGTATCATCCAGCAAGGTAATACATTACCATATTAGTTTCTAAAGGCAATTATTCCAAGTAAAGATTAAATATTAATTTTAGGATTTGCCAAACCAGTGACTAATGGTCTTTGTAAAATACAAAATATATGCACTTACAAATTATTCATTTAATTGTGTCAAAAACCCTGACATTATTTTTTTAACCTGCTGTGCACATGTACAGAATGGTGAATGCACAGTGATACGTTTTCTGGGGTGGGGGGTTATTCTGCAATTTAGCCTGTGTTTTTAGAAACTGACAAGTGGATGCGAACCTTTTTCGAATTTTTCTGTTCTATTTCTTAAGCAATGCTTATAGGTCTACAGCTCAGGCATAATCTGGCTTGTTACTGGAATCAAGGAAGTGTTGAATTAGAGGGAGCTCTGAGTAATCTTCCTCGAATCTATAATATTTCTGTATGTTCAATGATAATTAATTGGCCATATTTGGCATCACTGTACTTTCAACAGGTGATAAAACAATTAATCTTGGTCAGGTTCTAGCCTTTGTGCACCATTATTGATCCATTAACTTTAACCTTATCGTACACGGGGAGGGGGGATGGGCAGAAAGTGGCCGCGCCATATTCAAACCTCTCTAAAAAACGAACCGTTAAAGGTATATCGCCAAAGTTTTGTGACTTTTTCTAAAATTTATTAAAGAACAATTTTATGTGTTAAAATTGTGTTTCTTAATCAATGTGTTTCCATAACAACCAGTTCCTGAGAGACATGTCAGCGACACTTTTCCTGAAATTTTTCTGAATTTTTCCCAAAATTGAAATTTTGATTTTTTTTCTGTAAAATTGTAGCTTTTGCTAATTAAAGTTCATTCCAACAGTTTTTCATTAATTTTGAGTCAAATATGATCTTTTTCTGATGTCATGAAAAATCCAAGATGGCCACCAAGATGGCCGCCAAGAAATCCAAAATGGCGGATTTATGACGTCATATGACGTCATACGTCCACCAAAGATAATTCAAAATGCTTAGATTGAGAAGTTGTACACACCCTCCAAGTTTCATTGTGCTCAGTATAATAATGTCGGAGCTACGGGCTGCGACCACTTTCTGCCCCCCCTGGACCAGACAACCTAAAAAAAGCCAGTGTAAGATAGGGTTAAAACATCAGGATTACTTTTCAAATGATGATTTACTTGCAGGTTTGATACACAACAATTTATTAAAAAATATCCATATATACATAATATTATGTAAAAATTTAAAAAATATTTAAAACTATGTAAAATACAATATATATAGAACATGATCTATATTAGTTGATATAAATACAGACTTAAAGTAAATTTTAAAGTAACACAACCATTCACTTGTTGTTCTGTTCTGTTGTGAACATGCTACATAACACAAGTGGCACTCAGTTATGTTGCAAAGTTGAAAAAACTTTCACTTTAAATTAGTCATATTATAATCTGCTCTTATTGCCAACAAAGCGAAATGCAGATAGAAACTTGAGAAAATGCGGACACGACTATATCTTACCTCGAGCAAAAATTGATCGCTTTAAACATAGCTTTATCAATCGCTGTCTTTTTAACTACATGTATATTTAATATTTTTAATATGTAATACCGGTAATTAGTATTTTGTATATATAGTAGTTTGTTATTGAGATGTAAACTTAACGTTTGTTTAAAGTCATTTTTAAATAAAGACCTTTATTATTATTATTATTATAATTATATCAATTAATATGACACTGTGTATAATAAATTATAGATGGTATGTATACCTTGCCATATTTCAAGCTTCTTGTGTGTAAAGAAAGTGATCCATCCTGAAATATGGACTGCACTTCAGCCTGTAGAAAACTGTTAAGGTTTTTGAATGCCCTTTTAATTTCAAATTTTAATTTTCAATTTATATTATTTTTACTTTCAAAAGTTTCTGAAAATGCTCTTTCAAAAGTTATGATGGTCCAAACAGTAGTCTAGAATGGGGTTGGAAATTGAGATTCAGGTGACTAATCCCCACCCAAAATTGGAGTGAGTGCTCCTGGCCCTTGGACCAAAGAGGGAACTTAATTAAGAAAAACACTGCCTTTTCCAAGAAAAACATCACAGGGTTCCTGTGGCTGGCAACTCAGGAAATTTAAGGCCTTTTTAAGACTTCTTAAGGCCCAAATTTTGAAAATTTAAGACCTATTTTTCTCCAAAACATTTCATACAAAAACCGGGAAACACAGCATTTGCATGAAAAATAGCCACAAGAAAGTTCAAAATATTGGTTTGTAGAAGAAGTACTGAACATTTCCTTTAAAGAGGAATTTAAGACCTTTTAAGACCTGAATGAAAACTTTGCCATTTTTAAGACGTTTTCAAGGCCTTAAAAATTCAAAATTTAAATATTACGACTTTTTAAGCATCTGCGGGGATAACAGTATTTCAAAAGGATACACTGATGAGGTCACCTTCTGCCAAGAACTGCCGCATCATGAGTTCATCCTCTGCAGATCGCCTTCTCTACAAAGATATCAGAGAAAATAATCTGTGTTCGGGTAACAAGTGTGAAATTATGCGGCCTAAGGCCACAGTTTTTTAATCTTTATGTTTACAGAACCTCCTCACCTAAATTTCCCAATTTTGGGGGAAAAAAAAGTTTTATTTGCCATCTATTTTCTACATTATTTTTAACTATGGGTTTTTATTTCAGTTGAATCAGGGTTTATTATATTAATCTTCATTCCTGCCTTGTGATTTCCCAGATTTCCCAGTTACATGTAAGGAGATATCAGACTTCATTATTTTGGTCATCGGTGCAGTTAAAAAACATTGGAATGCTTGTGAAAATTTGAAATGAACTAGAGGGGGCTGAATTTTATTTTTATTCCCTCCTCCGCTCCTAACTTCTTGTCAAAAAAATCCGTAAATCTAAATATTAAGAAACTGTGGCCTAACTGTTAAGTTTTGTGGTCACAGAAACACATTACTGTATATTTGACACCCTTGCCTTACATTCACCCCATCTAAATATGTATTTAGGCCGATCAAAAAAACTTCTGGATGCTCACCATAATTTTTGCAAGAACTGAATGTAGCGGACATTTTTCCCTTTTATATATTCTAAGACTCTCTAAACAGCTGTTGACAATCATCAACATCTTCACAAGTGTACAAAGTGAATGCTAACCCAAATTTTATTCAAATTATATGTCAACTCTTATGGATATGTTGTGGCTGGAAATTTTCCAACCAGTTTGAAATTTTCCAACCAGTTTAAAATTTTCCAACCAGTTAAATTTTTCTTTAATTTAA
>JAOEHT020161094.1:0-11784 GCA_025448195.2 Parazoanthus atlanticus
TATGTATGTATGTATGTATGTATGTATGTATGTATGTATGTATGTATGTATGTATGTATGTATGCATGCATGTATGCAATATATATTTGAAAAAAACAGGTTGTTTGCCCTAACAAACTCCATAAACAGGAACACTGCAAATTTTCCTGTGGCTGCATGCCGAACGTGAGAACAATCATTGAAAGAAAAACAAATGGAAATGTCACCTACAAAGCAGAAAACGCGAAAAAATGTAGCTGCCCAAGAAATACGGTGTGTCCCCTAGTAGGAGAATGTCTAAATAAGGATATCATATATCACAACGACGAGAAACACGTCGGATTAACAGCGACAGGCTTAAAATCGAGATACGTCAACCACAAGGCCTCTTTTATATCAAAATGCAAGTCCTTCACTGCTGCCGAGGGAGAAACGTTCCTTGTCGTGGCTATCAAGGAAAAACATACCAAAAGTTAGGTATTCAACTGGTGCAAAATCAACTATGTCGAATGTCTTTTTGTCTTGGTTTTTAAAAAAAATTGTGCATTTCAAAATATACACATGCTCAATTTAACGAACTAGTCACTGAGTTACTGCAACCGTAATGTCAGAAGACCAAACGAGTTTTTTTTTTGGAAGAGACGAAGATATTACCGTTTATAATTTGAAGACTAAAATTACAGGATACAACATGAATGCAGGTGCCTGTTGGAGAAACAAAGATTTGAATGATAAAAATTTACACAATTCGAAGTTGAAATTGAATTGTTGCATATTCTGTGAACAATTAAATCTTCTGTGCCACGACGGGAAGTGGCTCGAGTCACACCTCTAGATACCAACAGTATGAACGCTTGGAAGTTGGCTGAAAACTTGTTGATTTCTAGTTATCCTCCATACTAAAAAAATTATTTTTTAAATTTAACAACAGTTTGTAATGTCTACATTGTATAACTCATATATTACTTCCAAAATGATTTATGGTTTGACACGTCCATCACAGATGGTATGTAGCTGCATCACTAATATTTTGACATTATCAATTTTTATTGAAGAAAAGTATTAGATATGTTCTCGGTTTTCATTTTGCAATAAGTTATTGCTGTCGAGCGAAGCGAGACAGCAACACTATTCTCGTGACGTCACATGTTGTAAGCGTAAAATTTCTCGATTGGATTCGTTCCGGGTTCCAGCTTCTCTAGCCCTGCCGTCTATTTGTCCACCCCGCACATCAGAGATGTTTTACCATGTGCGTGGCGAGTGTTTCTCTCTTTCCATCTCGACCTGGGATTGAACGATACGTAGCTATTACTTACTACATTTTTAGCTTCATAATTGTTATGTCAGAAGCTAATTTGTTCGCTTGCGGAACTACTTATCAGGGTTGATTATGTCAGAAGCTAATTTGTTCGCTTGCGGAACTATTCATCAGGGTGATCAACGATTTAGTTCATTATCTAGAGGACGACAGTGTTGTTTCATGGGTCTGTCGGCCTTGTTGTTCGAAGGACTCGGTTCGCAAGTTTGCCAATGGACTGCAGAAAATGTCGACCATATCTTATCAGTTGGCGATAAAATGTATTTGGATTCTTTGCAGAAAGGATTGATACCTGATACGGAAACGCTCTCGATAAACAACCTTCCTTCTGCTGTGTGCTGGATTGCAGAGAGCAACACAGCGATTGTTTTGCCAACTTCGCAAACAAGAACACAGCTGCAATTAAATACCCGGCCCACTTTGGCCAAAAGCAAAGACGATCGGCCCACTTCGGCCAAAAGCAAAAAATATCAGCCCACTTTGGCACAAACTCAAGAACTTAAACAAGCTGAGACACTAGACAAAACAAATGAGGGCCGAACCTGGTCAATTACATGTGGAAGAGAATTTCAAGGCCCCAATGGGTCTATTGGCAGTTGTGAAATCGAGGAGCCTTACTTTGATTTGCACGTGGCCTTGATGAATAGTTTCGCAATTGAAAAGTACGTGCTTCTGATACTGCAAGGTTATGTTATGGCTGTAATGCGTGATGTAAATACTGGGTATTATGTATTTGATTAGCATTCTAGAAATTTTGATGGAATGCCTGATCCCAGTGGTACTGCTATTGTGATGAAATTTTCTGATATTATTGAATTGGAGGAATACCTGCATTCTCTTTCACACGAATTAAATAGCAAATGTTATGAAATTGTACCAGTTAGATTCAAAGAGGTTTCAGAAGAAACTGAAACTGAGAAGCAAACTAGACTGAAAAAAGACAGAGATAGAAAAAAAAGTTGGA
This sequence comes from Parazoanthus atlanticus, assembly GCA_025448195.2. Classification (NCBI taxonomy): domain Eukaryota; kingdom Metazoa; phylum Cnidaria; class Anthozoa; order Zoantharia; family Parazoanthidae; genus Parazoanthus; species Parazoanthus atlanticus. The sequence continues at coordinate 2,262 of JAOEHT020161094.1, forward strand.
AGAAACTGAAATTGAGAGATAATCGAGACTCAAGAAAAAAAGACTTGGGTGTTCAACAGAAACTGAGACTAAGCGGCAACATAAGGCTTCAGAAAGACAGAGAAAGAAAGGCAAGAAAGAAGTCAGAAGAAAGTAAAACTGAGAGGCAATGTAGGCTTAAGAAGGACAGAGAGGGAAAGAAAAGAAAGATCTTGTTAGAGACTGAAATTGAGAAGGGGGCTAGACTGGAAAATGGAAAGGATTTCAAGGAGCAAGCAAGGATTTCAATATGCAGTCTTTACAACAAAATTGTCTGAGAGAATTTGACGTCAATAATGGTCACATTCACGAACAAGGTTGGGCTAAATCTAACATTGCAAAATTTCACAAATCAATGAAATTTTCTATATTCCAGTGTACTGTTTGTCGAGAAGCATGGCCTCTAAAGACCAAACCAAGATCACACGATAACTACATTTGTTCAAGATGTGCAAGAGATAAGAAAACTCCTAAGAAGTTTTCATTTCAAAATGTTTTGATTCCATCTTCCATTCCACTTGAGCTACAAAATTTGACACAAATTGAAGAAATGTTGATTGCCCGTGCTCTTCCTATAATGAGAGTGCATGTAAGACCAGGTGATCAAAGAGGTTACTCGGGACATTGCATAAACTTGCAATTGCCCCAAAATGTGGAAGACCTTGCATCCTCACTCCCACAAGTACCAAAAGAGCTTCCCCTGATTATTTTAAAAGTCAAAGGGAAAGAAGACACTTTTAGAGATGTCACGGTTAGGAGGGAGAAAGTATACAAAGCATTATCGTGGCTTATTGATAATAATCCACAGTACCAAGATATAGAAATTAATATGGTATCTTTAAATTCTTTACCAGAAAATAGTGTTCCCACAGATTTAATGACAGTTGAAACAGAGAACTTGAATATTACAGATGAGAACATTCAGGCTGATTTAGGTCCACCTAGCGATAGTCCTGATGAAGATACTATCTATAATGAATCGACCGAAATGAGTAGTTTCTTGCCCCCTTGTGAACAACAACAACAAGAATTTGAAGCTATAAGAAATCAACTTTCAGAAGGAAGTAATTTAGACTGGCCAACTGTTGAAAGTGAGCCCTTAAACGAATACCAAACACCATTTCTGGCCACTATGGCATTTCCAACATTATTTCCTGATGGTAGGGGGGATCCAACAAACCCAGCACTACTCAGAGATATCACTTTTCATGAGAAAATAAAACATCTTATGAAGTATTCTGACGGGAAATGGGTGTATCGCTTTGCTAGTCACCCCAGGTTGTCGTATTGGGCTTTCAATATGAATCTGAGGCAACGAGTGTTGCAGCAAACTGGGATAGTTCTTAAACAAAATCCTGGTGAAGCACTTCTTACAATTGACGAGTTGCAAGAAATGGCAGCAAATAATGATGTGCCTGCACTAATGTCCAAAGTGTCAAGGTACATTGCAAATGTTCCTGGAACCAATGCCTACTGGCATAAAGTGAAAGAAGATCTTAAAGCAACACAACCACCTACATTGTTTTTCACATTTTCGTCTGCTGATATGCACTGGCCAGACTTGCATGACTTATTTAGGTCAAACACTAATACTACTTTCCCTGGTAGTGAAGAAAGACAACAGAATGTTATCAACAATCCTCACATTTTTGACTGGTTCTTTACCCAGAGATTAGAGAGCTTCCTAAGTACTGGTACCCTTGATGCAAAGTGGCACTGGTTTAGATATGAGTATCAGGGAAGAGGGAGTATATATGGTACAGCTAAACTGAACAATGATCCAGGACTTTGTCAGCTTACTCAGACAACTTTAAAAGGGTTCTTAGCTCAGAAACTAAAAGATGAGACTGATGACTCAGATACTAGTGAGCTTGATCAGGACAGTGAAGCTGGCAGAAAAGCAGCTGAGACTGCATGTCAGTATGTTGACTGGCTGTTGTCAACTGTAAACCCTCTGCCACCAGATGAGGACATGTGGATTAAACCTCCTGTTCACCCTTGTCAGAAGCGCCATGATGATATTCCTGATCATGAAGTTGATTCTGACTACATAGATTTGTTAAATACTGTTCAGCGACATACTCGTTGTAGCACAAGTTACTGTTTGAGAAGGAAGCATGGTTCATCAGATTTGAAATGTAGATTTCATTTCCCATATGAACACTGTCCAAAAACAAAACTTGAATTCGAAGAAGTGCACTGTAAGGACAACAGTAATGTGCAGTACAGAGCTAGAATTGTCACTCAGCGAAATGATGCTCGACTAAATAACAATCAGCAACTGCAACTGCAGGGATGGCGAGCAAATTGTGATATCCAGGTGTGATTGATCACTATGCCTGTGTTGAATACCTCACTAAATACGCAGCAAAAGGTGAACCTAGATCACCACAATTGTGCAAAATGTTCCAAACAGCCAGCCTCAAAAATTAATTAAAAAGACTGTGATGAAAACTCTTGGTGAAAGGGATTATGCTGCACGGGATTGTATTGCAAGTATCAGCTTCTGAGGTACAAACCTTGGACAAAAGCACGCACAAATGTATGGGATAATCAAGAAGCAAATGATCAAACCTTCATAAGTGTTTGGCAAAACTTTCTGCAGACACCTTATGCACAAGTACATGCTCCGGGTTGGTTTGACAAACTCCAAAATGTTCTTCAGAATCAGGAAGAACCAGAAGATGAGCCTCATGAAACACAGGCAGCAACTAATCGTGACGAGTGGATGATTTTGTGTGATCTTCGCACTCCATTTGAACATAATGCTGAAACAGTAAATACAGAAGCCAATTGGCATGATGATTGTGCCAACTATACTGATCAGCAAATTGGTGAAATTCCCAGGTGGGTAAATGAAAAGAAAGAAGTAGCTGATAATGTCACAGCTGAAGAATATGAAGTTGTTGATATTAACAGCTTAAACGAAATGCAGCGACTTGCGTTTGACATCGTCAACTCACATTTTCAAAATGACTGTGCTAAAAAGGATTCTTTGTGCCTCATAATAATTGGTGTGGCAGGTATCGGAAAAAGCTATCTTATCAATGCCCTTAGGGGACTTTTGCAAGATAAATGTGCTATTACAGCTACAACTGGCAAGGCCGCATATAAAATTCAAGGCCAGACAATTCATTCTCTATTAAAACTACCAGTCGGATCTCATCGTAAAACTGACCTTAAAGGCCTCAGTTTACATAGGTTGCAAGAGAGTGTGAATGGAATCGGCTACATTTTCATCGACGAGTATTCTTTGCTTGGTCAGCAGACATTTGGCTGGATAGACAAACGATGCAAACAAGCAACTGGACTTAATGACAAAGTCCTTGGTGGCAAATCTCTAATCCTCATAGGAGACCCAGCTCAGTTGCCACCTGTGGGTGACAAACCCCTGTGCAAGGCCATCAAAATAAGGTTGGAGAACAAGGGTATCAGGTGTATAGGTCATTTGACAAAGTTGTTAAATTAACAGTCAATCAGCGCGTTCAGGGAACAGATCAACAACAGGTACAGTTTAGAGATTTATTGTCACGACTCCGAACACGTGAATCTACAGAAGCGGACTGGAAGTTGCTTTTGTTTCGACAACCATCTGAGATTTCAGATCTGTCTGAATTTGATAATGCTATTAGATTATTTTACGGAACAAAAGAGGTTGCAAATTTTAACAGTGAGCAGCTTGATAAGCTAGGCCAGCCAGTAGCTCAGATTAATGCATGTCATACCTCAGCTGCAGCAAAAAAATTAAGTTCCAATGACATGTCTGGGTTAGAGCCAGTAATATTTTTAGCTAAAGGTGCTAAAGTTATGTTGACAATGAATTTGTGGGCCAAAGTTGGTCTTTGTAATGGTGCAACCGGGAAAGTTGTAGATTTCATTTATGAAGATGGCCATCAACCTCCAGACTTGCCTATTGCTGTAATTGTACAGTTTGATGACTACAGGGGTCCTTCTATAAGTGATACACTTCCATCATGTGTCCGCATCTGCCCAATTACTGTCACAGCTCAATCTGACAATGGAATTCATGAAAGACAGCAATTGCCGCTCAGGCTTGCATGGGCCCTAACTATACACAAGAGTCAGGGATTAACCCTTCCTAAGGCATGGATTGATATTGGCAAATCAGAAAAGGCACCTGGAGCTGCCTATGTGGCAATTAGCAGAGTCAAAAGATCATCCGACTGTGTTACTGAACCCATGACCTTTGAAAGATTCACTAGCTCAAAATCGTTTGCAAGCTTACGATTCAGATTAGACGAAGAACAAAGACTACATGATTTAGCACATGCAACCTACACTGCATTTCTTTAAAAAGCTGATTATATAAAAGTAAGTTAGGTGTGAGAGAGATAGAAAACAAATATGAACGCCTGAAGACTTGCAAGTTTACAGACTCAGATTAGATAGCCAAGACAAACTAGCTCGGTTAAAGATAGTCAGAAATGAATTACAGTAGTACTAAACCAATGGACAAGTCTGGTAAAATTAATATACCTCTTAAATGGAATATATGCAAATTTGATGAATGTGTGAATGGAAAGAAAGTTTTGGAAGATAAAATTGGGATAAAACAATCGGTTACAAATCTTAACTGGTTGAATGCCAAGATTCATAATACCATTAGCAAGGATAGATTAGAGAGTAAGAATTGATGTGAGTTCAAGCAAAACCCAGAAAACTAAAATCGTCCATCCTGTGCAGGTCCAGTACTTCATCAATGGCAAGTTCAAAAAGGAAAGGTAGGTTTTTTTCCTGACATCAATGCCAATATCATTGTCAAAAAAATGAGGGGGTGGGACAGGGGAGAGGGAACTGCAGAAAAGGGGCAGGGGCTCACAAACACTGAAATGTTTTAATTAAAAACCTGCATGCAAGGAAAGAGCTTTTTATCTTTGGCAAAATTCCTTGCCTGTACTCACTCCCCTTCCATTACTCTGGGGCTTAACATTGATTGGTGGACAACTGTTGCTGTAACTATTTATTCTACTTTTTCTAGGTGGTAAACGGTGTTATCTCTATTTGTGAAGCAAACCTAGAACAAAATAAACAAGCAGAACACTCCCCAACTTTTTGCCTTTTCTTCCCTTCTGACAAACACCTACTTCTCCTTTGCAGATAGTAGTGTTGGTTATATCCACCAGCTTTCGCCAATAAAGAAAGCAAGATCAAATGAAAACCAAATCTACTGCAAACCTCGCCGACAAAATATAAACAATGTGTTGGATTCGATAGGAGCTCACATGCTAAGATAATGAGTTTTGAGACAACTGGTAGTCCAGTCAACCTTCTGAACATTGTGAACAAAGACGACCAGTTCTTTGTAAATGCAACCAGCAGTGTAGTCCAGGCCAGTGGTAGTGATGTGACTTTTGGGCGAGCAGAGCCAAATGAAACAACAACTCGAGTAAACGGGAATTACCAAAGTGCAAAGAATGTAACCTTGAAGGAGGTCCCAAGTTTGATGAGGAGCCAGAAAGTAAATGTAAGTGGCATCCATACAATTGGTGATAAACCACCAAAGGAAGTGACGAAGAGAGATGGAAGCAAGGGATTGGTTAAGGAAGATTGCATTGAAGATGCCACTGGTAGTTCAGAAATTAACATCTGGGAAGATTTGATTGCTAAAATGGAAAGTCATACAAGATAACCAACTTGGCAATAAAGAACTATTTTGGCAACACTTTCCTTGGAACAACTAAGGAAACAACTGTCACTGAATCAGATGTCACCCTTGATGCTGTAAAAGGACCAAAACTCTTGTTAAATCATGAAAAGGAAATTGTTGTTGATGAATTTGAATTTGTCGACAAAATCAATGTGTTCCTAAAATGCCAGATCAAAGCATGTAATAGGAAGATGCCATTTTCTGTTGGTGTCTTCAAATGCCAAGCTTGTGGAACAACTCAGAAAGTAAAGCGTGCAGAGAGAGGGATGTCTGCTCGACTCTGTGTTAAGATAGATGGCAAGGAACGCTGGCTCACAGCTCTAACTGAAGTAATGGAAACGCTGACCTCGGCTGCTAGTGTCTCCACTAATGCTACAACAGATGAGATTGCAGCAGTTCTGCTTGGATTAGAAAACATGATACAAGGTCAAAATTCATCTTGAAAGCAGGAAACTAATCTGTGAACAGTTGAACAAGGACTTCTATTGGGAATTAAGAACAGAGAACTGCTCCTGTTAAAGAACTTGGCCATCCATTCAGGCATGTCAATATAGACAGTGTTTGCCCATTTGTTCCTTTCAAAGAAAATAGCTTTGGGAATAATGCATTTCATTCTTCAATTTGTTCCAGTTTAAGAACAAGAGACTTTGGATATAATTTGCTGTATTTAAAAACAGAATTTAGGCATAATTGCATTGCCAATTCATTTCCGTAAAATAAATTTAGCTTTGGGCATCATGTATTTCATTGCCCATTTTGTTTCTGTTAAAGAGCAAGAGACTTGGACATCATTACATTGTCCATATTTTTTTAACGTTCTGTTAAAGAGCAAGAGACTTTGGACATCATTACATTGTCCATATTTTTTTAACGTTCTGTTAAAGAGCAAGAGACTTGGACATCATTACATTGTCCATATTTTTTAACGTTCAAAAATACTTTACTAATAGGAATTATTGTATTGCCTATTCATTGTAAAAGAAAATGACTTTGGACATCCTGAACTCTGTTTCCCATTTCATTTCTGTTTATTAAAGATCAAGAGACTTGTGACATTACTATTATAATTATTGTCCTTTTTGTCCCGGTTGAAGAAAGACACTTTGGATGTCATTTATTCCCCGTTTCGTTTACGTTGATAATACTGTAGCTTCAAATAATGTACAACATATATTCCTTTTAAATTATAACTTTTGTTGATTCTACAATATATGGATTTTCCTTGAAGTTCTCAGTACCAAATGACCACGTTTTTTAGAAATGGATTTTTGTTACAATGCTTTTGTTTTTGCTACATGCCATTATAAACCCACTTCAGCTCAGTTACCACATGCTTGTAATTTTCCAATGATAACCTTTCAATTTGGTGAAAACACAAAAGAGAAATTCTGAAATAACTTTTAATCCTTTCAGCCCCAGCCAGTTTATGAGTATGTATCTTCTCCTTACATTATCGACAAAATATATGTTGACAATTTGGTTGAAAATAGAGCAACTGATCAAATACAGCAAACTATAAAAGATGAAGAGCAAAATTCTTCCAACCTGTTCACAAGGAAACTATTGCGAGAGTTTAGGAGAATTTAGATTACACCACACAGCATGTTTGGGATTGAAAGGGTTAAAAATATAGTATACATAGATCGACCATCCAAGCGGTAACATAAAAGGATTTGTAATAACATTTATATCGTGCACTTGAGCTATACAGCATTTCCCTTACTTCGGTAACTTCTAGTTTTATTTTATCTTGTTAGTAGTTATTTATTCTTTTCTGCACTCATTCTTGTTCATCCATCCACTCATTCATTCATTCAGCTAATCCACTCAATTTAAGAATCCAATTATACGAAGATCTGGAATGCGCAGGCATCTGTTGACGTGAGAGCTACAGTCTCTCTAACCTTAACGGCCTGTACGTGGGAAACATTGGCTCTCCCCAGTGGAATTGCTTGATTCCTTGCAGCAATAAATTTACACGAACAGTCCAGACAAGAAAACAGAACGAAATACGACAATGATAACGATACTAAATTTCTATGATGTAATTTCTATAATGTTAACTTATTCTACAGTTATATATCCAAGTGTTATGATTTGAAAACGCCCATATTATTTCTGTTGTCTTTTTGACCTAATACCGCTTTGCATTATGCATCGCTCGCTCGTTTGAGTTTGAGCACTCTGGTATTCAGAACTAATATGTGCCACTGCTTTTCAGTGTGAGATGTGTTAATTGCTCGTTGAGCAATTGACATGTCCCAGTTTTCAAACCACTCTGAGCTGCACTGACGAGTCCTCAAAGGACAAAACAGTTCTGTCTGCAGATTGAGTTTATATCCAAGTGTTATATTATTTCACAAAATTATACATCATACACAAATACATTCTACATCATACAACATATCCATTGCACTTCTGATTGCCCTATATTGATACCCAGAAACAAAAGCATCCAATTAGGTCAGTAGTAGACTACTGACCGACAAGTTCAATCTTCTTGTCTCCCAGCTCACGTTTGGTGATACCGAACGTTGGAAGAGACAGTAGAAAGGAAGAAAAAATTCGTTGTTAGTTCATCATTTCTCAAAGCCAGAACGGCAAGTGAAAATATTAACATGAGAGAAAGGAAACGGTTCCCTTACCTGACAGTCTGCGTGTTTCTATCGTCTTAGTCACTGTAGTTGGTTTATGTGCAATCAAGAACTGTAGTGTTGAATCTTACGTGGACACAAAAAAATATCTTGCTATATCTTGCAGTGGTTGCCAATGAGCACCTAAACATTGGGTAGATCTGAACTGACTAAAAACCAACCCTAAATAAAGAACACAGCTTCAAAGCAGAAGTTGCCAAAAACACCGAGCACAATCAAGAGTGTGGGAATTGTCAGATGATTGACACCACAAAATAGTGCATTTGTTGCTAAGGAATACATGTACAACCGTTGGTGAAAAAAGTTAGTCATTGAAGGTGTGGACCAGCAAACACCTTGTCGTGTAACACAACATCCAGGATTCCTTACTGTTTGTACAAATAAACTGGTGCTAGAGAGTGCAAAATACCAATACAGACAACAGTGCACAGATGCATACCAAGGGACAGAGCACCGAGAGAACAGACGTATTGCCTACAGACAACTGGCAAGGAGGTGCTAGCGGATACTAGGTAAGGATCCAGGTCTGGGTAGTTTTGCCATCATGTGCCTTTATGTGCGTAAGTCAACACTTCCCACGACAAGGACTGGAGGATGACTCTATTTTCAAGGATTTAAAATCCTGAATATTAGGTTAATCTCTTTGGGAACACCAATAAATGGAAGGAATGAACTTGTTTATTCAGAGATAGCTTAATGTTTACAATAAAAAATGCTTCCATTGTTCTTCTTTAGGTCTGTGATGATAAAGGTCTTTTTGATAAAGCTAAAAAGTTCCAATAATAATAATAATAATAATAATAATAATGGCGTTACCCAGACGGCATTTCCACAGAGTGGCTCGTCATCCATCTGGGGGACCACGGCTTAACGTCCCTGTCCAAGGACGGTGTGGCGAACGAAGGTCACCTAAATAATCAACCCCATGGCCAGGCCGGGAATTGAACCTGGGACCTTCAAGTTAGCAGTCCGAGATCTTACTGACTGAGTCAACGTCGCACGCACGTTACATTAATATTCAGCTTTTGTTACTCACTTTGTATATATATTTCCAATTTTACTGAGTCACCTACCAAACCTGATGACCAGGTAGGTTGAAAATGTTCGCTTTAACAAATTTTATAACAATGTCTTGCTGTATTATATTATATTATATTATATTATATATTATATTATAGATCGG
>JAOEHT020161164.1:0-11783 GCA_025448195.2 Parazoanthus atlanticus
TCTATTCAACAAACTAAGGAATATTGCACAAAAACATTCGAACTCATACAAATTTTCTAATTTCATTGTGTTTCACCATTTACTGTGAGTGTGAGATTTTTTTGACTAATTGTGAGATCGGCCTGAAAACCGGGAGTCTCACGGCAATACCATGAGACTTGAGAGGTCTGAGTAAGCCATATTATAAGATGCGTTGCAATTTCTCAAAAGAGACAGATACAAAACCTGGATTAGTGGATACTGAGTTAGGATTGGGCCTCTGTTTAGGATTACATTGTAGGTTTAGCATTAGTGTAAGCGTTTGGGTGTTGGTACGGTCCCCCGGGGGATGGGACTCCCATACCAAGGTTCAGGGGATGCTTGTCATACCTTTTTAGGGGTAGAATACCAGGCTAACTCCTTAGGGTACTCAAAGCAAAATACTTACATATTCATATACAACAGGGTACCTCCTAGGGGTGCCTTGGTCAGTTGAATGGCATTTCACATAAACATCGTAGCTACATGTAACTGAATTTCTGTTTGATCAAATTTAGTTATTACTATTGCATGTGTAATACTTTTGTGATTGGTACTGTTTGGGGGTAAAAATCAGCCACACACAGATTGGTAATTAATTTTTAGGGGGCCAGGGTTAGGACTTAAGGTTAGGTTTTCTTGATCAGATTCAGGTCTTATTTCCAGCCAATCTGATCTAGGTTTTGTACCTACTGTCTTTGACTTAGTGTAAGGGTTGGGTTTTATGGGTCCAATGTGGGTTTTACTTCCAGTTGATCTTCTCCAGAGTCATTATATATTTATATACCTGATGGAAGTTCTGCATTCAGGGTTCAAATTAGGATCTTAAAGTGACTAGCACAAAAATGCTAGTAACATTTTTTCCCATTAGTAAAATCAGAAAATGACTAGCAAAATTTTAAAACGTACTTTATTTATTAAGCAACAGTAAGAAAATGAAATGATAACACAATAAACCACATATCATCGTTCATCTGAAAACATCAGTTAAAGCTCTCTTTCTCCATTGTAAGATATCCACTAGCTAAAAAATGCCAGTAGTTTTTGCTTCAACTAGCATTTTATGAAACAAAGCTAGCATTTTGCTACATGCTAACTAATGCAAAATTGGAACCCTGGCATTTTACTACACTCCAGGATTATAAGGTTGGGGAAAATCTGGGAGCACATTTTGATGATGGCAGATTAACAAGATAAAAACAATAATTTATATCTTTATTGATAGTTTCTTTTCTGGGCTTGCAGGTCTAACTGTGAATTTCGTTACTACTGGAGAGCTCCCAATGGTACCACAATACAATTGGCCAAGAGCAACCTGGTGTCATTTGAAGGAGGGCCAAATAAGCCATTACAGGGTCATATCGCCCTGACTGGTAACCCAACTGAATTGAGAGTCATGTGGGTCTCTGGTACAAGTGAGTTGAATCTCATTCTCTAAACTTTTACTGCTTGGTACATGTGTGTGTTTTGGTTACCGGGGGAAGGGGAGTGTGGAATCTATTTTTATCTTTATCTGTGTGGATTGTGTGTGTGTGGTTGAGTACATGAGTGTGATTTGACTGCCTGGAAAAGCAATAGATATTGTTTTGGTGAGATGTGAGATGCTGGTGTGGTCAATGCAATCTAAGAAATGGCAGTGGGTTGGGACTATGTCATGAATTCAACTTGAATTTGGTTAAAATTTTATCTATCAGATAAATCAGGAACATTCTAGAACTACTGTAAGTAAATCAAGAAATTCTAGGAAGTGCAGTCCAAAGTATCTCTAGAGAAGTTCCTAAAGGAAGGACCTAAATATCTGTTTTCACAGTGAGTCAGCAGAAATAAAGAAACATTCTGGAAATACCATGATAATATTTTAGTTTTAGATATTATATAGTGTACTTAAGACCACTACATGTATAGAACCTTCTGGAATATTAGCTTGAGGTTTAAATCGTAACCTGCATTGGAGCTTAAAGTGGATAGTTGGAGTTTAATCTAGCCAGAGAGCTGTAAGCGAAGAAGAAGAAATGCAGAAACTGTCCAGAGTCATTTTACTCGTTCAGCCCCAAACACGGCATTTGATGTGTTGCTAAATTCCCCTAAACTACATAATTATGTATAGTTTCCTTGTAAACAGGTTGTGAGAATTTTGCTTTTCATCATAGATAGCTTGCTGTGTATGATCAACTGCTTTATTCTCATAACCAAACAACCTATTTTTGTGGATGATGTAAGGAGAAGATACATGCTGATAAACAAGCTGGGGCTGAAAGTGTTAACTGACCAGCTAAGAAGAACCTTGTGACATTGAGGGCCTGTCCAGGAGCTGGTCAAATCAGTGATATCTGCAGAAATGGAGAAGTTCTAGTTGATCTGGAAGAAAAACTTGGTGTGGATTGGAAGGGGAGAGTAACATGTACTTGCTTTTGTCAAAGAACAGCAAGATATTTAAAGAGAGAGATTATCAGAAGAAAGACAGAAGGAGCATGAGGCTAGGAGGCCTGAAGCAGAGTGTGAGGCAGAGACTAAGAAGTTAGAAGCAGATGAAAAGAAGCGGGAACATCAATTCGAAGCAACTTAGGAACTACTCGTGTCCTCGTAAAACTGAGAGTGAAGCTTAGGAAAAGGGACATCAATGTGAAGAAATGTGGTCCTTTTTCAAGAACTACCTATTAACCCTTTCAGCCCCAGCCAGTTTATCAACATCTATCTTCTCCATACAATGTCAATAATTTTGTGAGAATATAGGCATTGATCACACACTTCAAGTTATCCAATATGAAAAGCAAAATTCTCCAAAACTGTTTGAAAGGAAAGTATGGATACCATTTAAGAGAATTTAGCAACACATCATTTGTTGTGTTTGGGGCTGAAAGGGTTAAATTGCACTATGGTACTTCAGTGGAGAGAACTCTGACGTATCAGTCAGGTTATTCATCTGTATAAATTTGATAAATTTGACAGCCAAATAATAACATCAATTTTGTCTGTTTTCTAATTCGCCTATTAGATGAGACACCTGTGGCATATTATGGGACAAATGAGTCAGTGCCCATTAAAGCTATGGGCACCACAAGGACATACACTGCAAAGGACATGTGTGCACCCACTGCTAACACAACTGGTTTTTTTGATGCTGGGTACATTCATGATGTGTTGTTAACAGACCTGAAGCCATCAACTGTCTATTATTACAAGTATGGATCATCAGAGGTACTACATGTACATTGTGGATGAAGAGTATTAAAATTAATTGCTCACATTTTGGGTGCAATGTTTTGATACAGCCAAGGCGGGGGATCCTGTTAAAGTTACTTACATGTACTGTAGCTTTAAAAATGTTAGTATACTCTAAAGTTCCAGACCTACCAAGTCATGTGCCTCACTGCCAGTTCACATGCTCATATTGCATGTACATACATGTATGCGGACTAATTATAATTACATGCCCCACACTAACCAGTCAATTCAACTGTCTATTTTACAAGAAAATCAATCTGAAAATAAAAAAATTATCTTGAATTTTTGTAAGTCCAAAATTATGGATAAAGCATTATTAATACTTTAATAGCCACATTTCCTCTCAAAATGCATGATAAGGCATCTAAATGAGACTAAATCTTCAAAATTGCCCAGACCCCCCTAGAGGCTCTCTAATCCAGTGCTTACAGATCTATTCATAGGCCTAGCATTTCTTCAATCCAGGCATTTCTGAAGTTTTATTTCTGCTTTCATATTTGATTTCCAATTTAGATTCTTAGTTCTTTGCGACATTTCAAATCAGCACCCATCCCTGGCCCTGAAGTGGGGTTCAAGTTCATAACATATGGTGACATGGGGGTGGAGTCGCCTGTGACCGGAGCTTATGATATTGCCAAATATGTGATGAGAGAAGTACAGCAGGGGAATGCAACTCAGGTTTTTCATATTGGAGACATCTCCTATGCCATGGGATATGTGAGTGATGAAGGATTGTTCTGTTTTGTCGAGCTACAAAGTTTAACTAAATATCAGAAGTTTTTTTGTAAATATTATTGGTTGTCAGTAACCATAGCAACAGCATTATTAGCTTGACTATTTACATGACTGTACAGGTATTGGCAAAGTTCTTGCATCAAAATTGAAATTCATACAAAAAAACAGAAATGAAGGGAGAGTACTAAATACATTAAAATCACTTAGTAGACATCGATGTTCTACATTGTTTAAGCGGATGATTTTATACAGCTATTTAAAAAACTTTGACATATGCAAAGGGTAAAACCATGCTCGAAAGGAATTATGGGATCCCTATATTTTACCCAGTGTGCCTTCCATTGGCCTGAATATGAACCAAATGAAACCAGAAAAGCATAAAACTAAGTAATTTTGATAAATTAGACCAATACCACCTTAGCAATTGCAGGTCCCATCATCCTTTGCAATCTGGGTATTGCACTTTTTAGAAGTCAACCTGTTTTGAAATAGCTGTACATATGTACATGTACACATGTAAACGGCAAAAGACTAACTTTTTATCATTTAATAACAGTTCTTTTCAAATGGCAGTGTTCATTCTGATTTCATTACATTCATCTAGATATATTTGCAATGTATATGAGACAATTTATTATTGTTACCACTGGTACAGTAATTAGCCAGATCAGATTTTCTGATTTGTTTTCTCTCCCTAGGCCTACATCTGGGACCAGTGGCATGCACTGATAGAGCCGTACGCAACCCTGGTGCCTTATATGGTCGGTGTGGGCAATCATGAACAGGATCATGAACACGGTGGAGAAAGGGACCCTAGTGGTGCCCCTGGGGAGGGGTTCCACCCCTGGTGGGGAGGGTTTGGCACAGACTCCAATGGAGAGTGTGGGGTGCCCATGTTCTATCGGTTTCACATGCCAGACAATGGAAATGCAGTGTTCTGGTAAGTTACAATTCACAAAATATATGTAGTTACATACATGTACTATGGACAGATCCAGATGTACAGTAAGAGGTTGTAGAAGAATTTGTAATAGATGCTTTCTGGCACATACATTTTATGTTCAGGCATTTTGTGGGAATGCTGCATATGATGAAACTGGACCTTGATTTTCGTTTCTTTCAAAGACTTGAAAACCCTTGAATTTGGACTTTAGTCCTTTGAAAGTTGTTTTTGTTGCTGTGGTGACTTTTCTTACTCGAATTAAAATAAAGGCCAACACCAGTTATCTAGTTAGTAGTTAAAGAACATAATATTTGGTGCATTTCGTGTTAGACTTTGAAACAGATTAAAAGCCAAGAAAGTCTTCCAAGTTATCTTCGTTTATCTACCCCCAAATGAAAATCGAACTTTACGTTATCTAACTGACATAGTCTTTACTAGTTCCCGGTCTGCCTTGCTCTTCTCCAGAGGTTTTTGTTTCATTTGATCATCTATGTTGATCACAGTTTAATGGGTGTAAAATAAACCCTACATGTAAATTGTAAAGAAAATCAGCTGTAAATCCATGATGAAGACTGAAGTATCAGACAAAACACAAAGGAAATCAATTCAACCTGTCACTCTCTTGTGCTGCTCACCAGATCATTACAAAACTTCTTTAAAAAAACAAGAAGATTAGCTTGTGTACAAATCGAGCATGATTTCTTAGGTCAACTTTCACGTCTTGAAAGTTTGACTTATAGACAAGTACCGTGTATATACTGTAATATGGTGTAATTTTTGTGCTGATACTGTAACAAAGTTTTCATAACTTGGTAGCTGTGTCAAAAGAGTTTAGATGTTGATTTTGAACACATTAATATTTTATGAATATTTGAAGTTGCCATGGTCCTTGAAAACCCTGAAAAATTCTTGAATTTGGAAAAGAAATCCCGGGCCTTGAAAATCAATCTAGGTCCTTGAACTGGTTGGCAATGACACCACCATAAAATTGGCTGTTAAAAATTTTGGAAGTTTTAATAAAGAAAATTATGACAAAACGTCTAGTTTCCTTTACTGCAGAAAGGCTAGAAAATAATAGTGATGGTAATAATAATATGTATATTTGAAACATTTTACATTTGTACATATAGTCTCAATGCTTTTACATGGGTAAAAATCCAATGGAAATTACATGAGTATTACAGATAATATTACAGAACCTAATAATAACAATCGATAGTAACTAGTTATCTTAGTACTAAAATATTAATGTCCTGAAAGTCCTTGAATTTCATGTTAAGTTAGAACCCTGACATGAGCCTTCCACGGAAATGAATTCAGTTGCTATCTGTTTTGACCCCTCAGGTACAGTTATAACTATGGCAGTGTGCATTTCATCATGATGAGTTCAGAACATGACTACATGAAGGGGTCGCGACAACACACCTGGCTGGAGAATGACCTGAAGAATGTCGACAGATCAGTGACTCCCTGGGTGATAATTGGAGGACACAGACCCATGTACACTAGTCAGGCCATCTTGAGTAAGTGTGGAGGGTGAGGGGAGGGTTGCCCAGGGATTGGTGGGAGATAACCAACAATTGTCACCCCGTGTACAAAATTTATGCCCTGTTGAGTAACTGCAGACTTAGATGGCAATGATTGGTGGGGGGCAGAGGGGGGAATGTCACATCATTCAAATCCTTTGCAAACTAGCTCCTAGCAGAAGCTGGTACTTATTTATACAACTGATTTGACTGGAGTAAAGTGTCTTGCTCAAGGACAGAACACAGCACTTGGTCAGGCCGCGCTTCAAACTCGTGACCTTGGGTTTACTGGTCAGACGTGGTAACCAACCACTGCACTGCTGACCTAGGTTCTAAAAATCTATCTTAAAAATAATTTACATCATTTGTATAAGAAGTCATCCAGTCGTAGTTGTTACATCGACACAGAATTTACGTTGAAGCTAAATTTGTTTACATTGGATGAACTGAGTTTTTTAGCCATTTTATTTGAAGTGTGCTCTGGTCAGGTCTTTGACATCTGTCGGTAGTCCTTGTCTTAGGCAAAGGTCGCACACACCACAAAATTGTCTGTTTTTCAGTCCGAGCCACTTTATCAACATCTATAGACCTTCTCTTTACAATATCAATACAACACTATTCACTTTGTTATGAGAATTAAAGAGATGATCACGTGCGTGCAACAACCACTCAAAGATGGATTATTTATTTCTCCCAACTTGTTTAAAAGGAAAGTGCGGAGACTGGTTGAAAGAAGAACTTTAGCAACACATCATGTGTCGTATTTGGGGTTGAAAGGATTAAATAGCAAAAATGTCTTTCAACACGTGCTTTCCGCATGTGCAACTAAATGTACAAGCCAATACCAACAATTTTGGCGAGCGACAAACTTCAAAGATTTCGCGAGCAAAGTTTGGCAGCCTCTCGGAGGTTGCCAGAATTTTGTAAAATGTTAAGTTGACGTCGATTGTCAGTTCTTTGAGATAATGAAAATAGTACAAGATAATCACTTGAATGTTTACATTTGATATATTTGTAAAAGCACTTGCGACCATTTTGAAAAAAGAACACGCTTTGCTCCATGTTAAATATTGCTCCGACAAACACACGCACAGTTTGACTTTCGGCAATAGGTGCGACCTACACCTAAAATTTGTTGCAGTTTACAGGGTTCGTGCGGTCCTTGTAAGTCCTTGAAGGCCCTTCAATTTGATTTTGTTTTTCCAAGGAATTGAAAACCCTTGAATTTAGATTTTGGTCTTTAAGAGTCCTTTAAATTAGCACTGTAGAATCTACGACATATGTGTTCTTATTGTTCAAGTGACTTTTGTTACCCAAGAGTAAATGCCAACAGTTTGAAAAGAAATTATCTGTATAGAGTTAAAAAAAACGAAATGCTTCTTTGATGTATGAAAGCTTTCCCATAATTTGTCCGTCTACACAACTTACAGTAACTTCAGGCCAGTGTCTTTAAAGGAAAAGATCTTGAAAGTCCTTGAGTTCAGTTTCTGAAAGTCCTTAATAATAGTCTTCTAATCTAGTGCCTAAAAGTCCTTCAGCGACCTTGAATTCATTGCCGAAAAGTCCTTTAATTCATTGCCAAAAAGTCCTTGAATTGCGAAAGTCCTTTAATTCAATGCCTAAAAGTCCTCAAAAGTCCTTAAATTCAGTGCCTAAAGAAGTGTACGAACCCTGAGTTTATTTAACAGCAATCTCTTTTTCCTGTAGTCGATTACTTCGTATCGCAAGGAATGAAGCACGGATTTGAGGACCTGTTGATGGAATACAAAGTGGACCTTGCCTTGTGGGCCCATTATCACAGCTATGAGAGGACCTGTGCAGTGTACAATGAGAAATGCACCGAGGGAGCCCCAACCCACATTGTTGTGGGTACGGCAGGACGCTCCTTTGACCCTGAAGACTATTGGCCGAAGATTTGGTCCATGTACAGGGAGATAAACTATGGTTACGGCCGTGTGACGGTGGCCAATAGCACTGCATTGCATTGGGAGTGGATTCGAAACAAAGATGACGTCGTTGCTGACCACGTGTGGATCTACAAAAAGTCACAGGGGGCCCAGCCTGAAAAAGGTGTCGCTGTATAGAGCAAATGCAGCGTGTATTTTTTTGATATTTTGCTGCTGAATTTGCATATGCAGACTAATAATTTATTTAGTTAGAATTTGGATGCAAGCTTTGCACAAAATAAATACGCCCTCTTTACTATTTGTTTTTTGGAAAGACAGCACAAGCGATAATTACAAGAACAAAACTTGAATTATATGGGTGAAACCCGGAAAGACTAAAAGAATACCAGTTATTTCAAGAAAAGTTGATGGAGAATTTCGCCACAGTACTTCATTTTGCTCTGACGAAAAAACAACGCTCCAAACTTCATTTCAACGTTCTACTCACCGGCAGATGGCGAAAAACATACCATATCGATCAATGAATTTTGGTTGATCAAACCAAACATGTAGCTTAATCGCCAAGTGACACAGTTTTTCTAAAAAAATTTACAGTCTTCAGACAAAAAAAACCCAACAACGTCTTACACTAGCTTGTCTCAATTTTTTTGTTTCAATGTGTATTGCAAGTCTTGTTTCACACAAACTGCGTTCGGCATCTGTCTGATACTTCTCTCACGTAGGCTGCTTGCATTTTTCAATTGCAGTTACTATTCATTCAGTCAGTCAGACAGCCTGAGATTCAGACTCTTTCTTTGTTCGCTGCCGGCGGGACGGAAGCGAACAAAGAAAGAGTCAGAATCTCAGGCTATCAGACAATCTGGCGATTCACATTCAACAATGGCGAATGATGGACACGAGGGTCAACTAATTTAAAATTGTTTTAAACATCTTCAAAATAGTTTTTTAGATATCAGTATAATACGGCAAAAGAGACGCTTCGTTCAGTTTCGCAATACAACGTCAATCAATTATGAAAATAAATGTAAACTTGAGTTTTGTAGAAGTACCTCCAGTAAGAAATTTCGTTTTCTCTGTTTATTAGCTCTGTCTTCACAGCGCTATACCGAATACAAGATTAAAACATACGGGGTCGATTATTTAGACGAGTCTCTAAGTATTAACCTTTGTCTAAAGTTCTATGTTTCTGACACCTTCAAACAAAAGATTAACACGGGTTAAGATATATACTTCGTTTAAATAATCGGACCCCAATAATTGAGAATGTGTTTGTATACATTACCAATACTAAGTTCTTTCATGTTTAATACACTTTTATTAAGAACAAACTTAATAAGAACGTTGAGGCTCAAATCGCCTGAAAAATAAGAACAAACTGAGGCTGAAAAAAGTTTATGAATGCACTTTACTGTAATGGTGACCGGTTTTGGTTTACAACCTTTGTCAAGGGATTTGGGCCACCTGCGCAAGCGCTATTTTGGAAGTTCCAAGACACGTTACAGCCACGGAAAACGTAGCCAATAAGAACAAAATAACATTTTGAGCCTGAAATTGAGCTTGAGCAAAATTTTACTGGTTCTGAATAAAAAAGAGTGTACCGAATAACGACGGGAAAGTTACTTAATATAAACTATTAAACGGTTTTCAGTTTTATAAGGGAATTTAGTTTTATACTTGATGAGTAAAAATCAATCCACATATAAAGCAGAAAACTGTTTTTAAAATAAGGTATTTTTTATACTTGAGTTTTAATGTAAAAAATATATATATATTTGTACAGAATCCAATGGAACTGAATGAAGTTACGCGCGCCGACAGAAATGGTTGACGGGATACTTCTGTTTAATATGGCGATAGTACAGTACAAATCAAAATGCCGCGAAAAAGCTAAATTAAACAGAAAATGGCGGGCCCCACAGTCACCCATTGTCTTGAACCCACTCGGGAAACAATAAAATATTTGTCATAAAGAAAGTCGTGTTTTTATTTAATACTCAGTTAGAGCATAGTTAATAGAGCGAACTGGTTATGAAGCTCGGCCTGTTTCTTTGTTCTAGGTTTTAGTTCTCTATCTCTTTTGTTCGTTGGCCTTGACGGTGCAAAAAACACAAAAGGTATTGAAATGCATATGAACAAAGCACTGTCACGGTTCGTTCAACCTAAGACAAGGCAGCTTTGTACACTCCTTTTGAAGTTTGTTGAGCTTCACAGCCAGTTCTATCAACTATGGTTAGAGCTGGGCTGCATTACACTGAGGCGGCACTTAAATAACTTAGAAGATTTGTACAGAAAGATAAATAGATTAAATAAAGTTAAATAACCCGTAGTAAATTACTGGTGAATACAGGGAGAAGAAAAACAGGATTATGTTCGAGATAGCGAGAGATTCGAGACAACAGAGTTTAAGAGGACGGGACACTACAGTTAACTGTGTGTAAAACGTGATGCCAATAGTTGCGATGCTGTGTGTCGATTCTTGCTTTATTTTGCTAGTAAACCACAAGACTTATATAAACTGAATTTTGTACCTAAGCGTTGTGCCCGTATTTGTTTAATCTACATCATTTCAATTAATTATCAGGTTGTTTACCTGACCAAAATTACTGAACGAAAATGAACTCCTTTCACTTGGGTTTTACGTTTTCTCGGCTGCTTCTATGACGTCCCGGGAAATAATGCAATCCAAATATGGTAGCGAAGGGGACTGGGACGCGTCTGTTTGTTGTTGTTTTTTCCGCAGCCAGTAGCTTGCAGTTATTGGAAATTGCTGGTAATCCACAAATCTTGTTCTTGAAATAGCAACCTCGTACCAAGAGCCTACGCGGCCTACAGCCAAACGAAGGTTCTTTCCACTTCGGTAACGGAAGTCGGAGGTTCTCTGGCTTTTCGGCTCGTGTAATTCTGAAAATTCATCATACACCTCAGATCTGGCACAGATCGTTTAAATCTTTTCAAATCAACCACGGATTGGCAAAGCCGCGAAATGAGTAGTTTTAGTTTCAACCAAAAGTCAGAGAATCTCTGACTTCCGTTTCCGATGCGGCCGTAGGCCGCGTGGGCTCTGGGTACGAGAATGCTTAAAATAGCTGCATAACAAATTAATGCGCATGCGTACTGGTGTTGGATCTCACTGTTGGAAGCTAGAGTTACTCTGTGACTAGAAAACCAATGTATGATCATTTTCGCCCGGGCATTTTCGTCTGCCGTGTTTGGCTACCGAATCTCCTGAGGCCTCATTTACACTACACCGAATAGGATTTCGTGCCAACACACAAGTCGTCACTTTACAGTGAAAACAGGAACAGTGAATTTTCGCGCACAAAAACCTATCCGATATATCACTTTCGAAAGAGGTGCGCCTCGCGTTCCAAACCGTATGAGAAGTGTGCCGGATAACTGATCAATGACGGCACAAAAGCTATCCGGTAT
>JAOEHT020161240.1:0-11782 GCA_025448195.2 Parazoanthus atlanticus
TTCGCTTATCAAGGAACATTTTTAAAGAAAGTTTCAAAAACTTCTGTCAAGAGGTTTTTGCGCCACCTTAACATTTCTGTTTCGAACCACCTTAAGGTATTTGGGGGGTTGGAAGATTCTGGTTGCATTTACATTTCAAGACATTTTGGTATTTTTGTACATATAGGAATGTCAGTTTGGATGTGCAGATGAAACTTGAGACAAAGAAGGTTTATAATGTGGTAGGAACTTTCACTGGATCAGTAGAACCAGGTAACTTGAAGATCACTCTTGTTCAAAGTACTGTTTGTAATTATGTTAACGTTACTTGATTAAAGATTACAAACTTTTTAAGCCAACTGCAAATTATGTATCATATACACTAGTAAGTAAAATACAGTTCCACTTCATAGACCGGCTTGTGCTGCTGGGGAACCATAGAGACGCGTGGATCTTTGGAGCTGTTGATCCATCCAGTGGTACGGCAGCCATGATGGAAGTCGCCAGGGGACTGGGAGAACAGAAAAGGAAAGGTAATTTTAAGTCTCAGCAATTACTGGAAAATTCACGAGTAAAGACTGTGATTGAACACATGTAACTGCATGCTGTAAAATACTATGAAATTTCACTATATAATAGAAATAATGGAAATGTTCAGTAAAACTTGCAACAAAATAAGTGTTTAGATGAATTCTTGCAGGATGGAAGCCGAGGCGAAGCGTTGTGTTGATCAGCTGGGGGGCAGAAGAGCATGGGCTGATGGGTTCCAATGAGTGGGCAGAGGTAAGAAAGTTAATGGAGTGGTCCCTAGGGAGGTAGGGGAAGGGATGAGGAGTGGGGAGTAGGAGGGGAGCTTCATTTGAGGGGTTTGGATGAGATGGGAAAACCTTAAAAGGAAGTGATCAGTTATTATGTAATGAAATATGAAAAAGGAATATATGTACTGAGTTCGAGTGGGAAAAAGATAATAAGTTGATTTGCGACTGTATAGCATTAATACCCAGGATGTAGAAAGAGAAGAACTCGATGATGGCGCCTAGTGATTGCACTACGGGAAGGAGCTATGTATTCTTCTTTGTTCCTGGGATTGAATAACTAAGCAGCCTGAAAATCGGGCCCCTGTTGTTTAAAGCATGGGTAGTGCTATCCAGTGGATAAATCCTTATCCAGTGTATGAAATGGTCCAAACTATTAATACTCGTCAAACCCCAGTTGTTCAAAGGTACGTTGGATTGTGCTATCCAGTGGATAAATCCTTGTCCAGTGTATGAAATGGTCCAAACTATTAATACACGTCAAACCCCAGTTGTTCAAAGGTAAGTTGGATTGTGCTATCCAGTGGATAAATCCTTGTCCAGTGTATGAAATAGTCCAAACTATTAATACTCGTCAAACCCCAGTTGTTCAAAAGTTGGATTGTGCTATCCAGTGGATAAATCCTTACCCAGTGTATGAAATGGTCTAAACTGTTAATACTCATCAAACCCCAGTTGTTCAAAGGTTGGATAGTGCTATCCAGTTAATAAATCCTTATCGTTTGGATAAAGTGGTCAAAATTGATAACAGTTATCCTGACCACTGGATAAGGATTTGTCGAGGTTTTCTCGTGTTGTTCCATTTTTCCTAGAACATCGCTGGTCACCTGTAAGATTCAGAATGAACTTTAAGAGTATTCTTATTACCTTTAAAGCTATCCACGGCTTGCACCTTCTTACATTGCTAATCTGATATCTGTCAAACCTAAATCCCGTTATGGTATTCTGCGATCTGACAAAGCATTACTATTATCTACCCCTAGCATTGAAACATCTACCCTGGTTGACAGGGCATTTGCTGCAGCCGCACTTGAAAACTCTAGAAACGTCTGCTCTGTGAACTTCGTTCAAATGCAAATTTTAAAAAATTCAAAGAAGGATTAAATTCGTTTCTCTTCTGTAAGCCATATAAAATGTAACTTATTCTATGTTGCGCATTTGAAAATATCTATCGAATTTGCGGTATAGAAATTTATATTGTTATCTGCAGGATAACACTATCGACACTTTGAACAACCAGGGCCACAGACTGTCCTTTTTACGTATGTTTGCACCATGTCAGACACGTAAACATACAGTTGTTATGTAGATACTCTCTTACACTAGGACTCACCCCCAAAATACATATACACGGCTTTAATTGTGTGCTTTTACAATCACACAGACACATTACAGACATGTGTTTGTACATGTACTCACTTTGTACAGGTGTTTAGGATTCATTCTATCTGGACAGTTTACCGGAATTACATATTTTAACTTTACTGCAACAGGATTTTGCCTACATACTTACAAACAGAGCGGTGGCCTATTTAAATGTGGATCTTTCTGTTCAAGGTAAAATGTGTTTACTGTGTATCCTGTGAGATTGTCTTATGTTATCGATCTTTCTTGTTAACTATCTGTCAGTAATTTGTAAAAATGTGTGGACACTTTATTGACATTGTCCCTTGTCACTATAGGGAATTACACCTTCAGAGCTAAATCCAGCCCTCTCCTGGACTTTGCCATCTTTGAAGCATCGAAAAAGGTTAGTTTGAACTGACAGGTTTTTTGTAGATCTCCAAACTACATTTTTATAACAGAGTACTGTATTGCAGGAGGAAACATTGCACTACAATAATTATGGAGTGTCATCTGACCGAGATTGAAATGTTTATTCCACTACTGCAAGTATATACTGGAACAGCAAACTTGTTACAGAATAACTGCTTCATATTCTGTAGTTGAATGCAATCAGAACTGGAACTCAGATTCTAATATCACTTTAATGGACAGTTATTACCAATTGAAACATTTTAAGACAATGAAAAGTCTAAAACTTTTTTTTTGCGAAGAAGATGTAATACATTGTGAAGCAAACTGAAATAGTTTTCCACACTAAGTATAAGAACTTTTCTTTTTCTAAGCTCACCTTTTGTTCCGATGTTGCCGCAATACTGCAATTGTTAATAGAATGACAGTCAGCTCGTATCTTACCATAATGACTATATCGGTGACTAAGTAGGTTTTATAGATGTCTTGACCTGAGGAAAAGTCTCGGAAGCAATTCACTTACCATTGGTAATGTGTAGTTAAACATTCTGCTTGACATGGGGCTATGCTAAGTGATTAATGTCTGTAAATTAACGGTGATGCAGGTCCAAGCCCCTAGTTCCAATGGCTTCATAGGAACAGTTTATGAAGAATGGAAATCTCGTCTTCCTGACAGTGGGAACAAGAATCTTCCTGAGTAAGTATATGAACGAAAGGCTTGACCATAGTGATAATTATACTATCAGTTATTACGGAGAGTGCAAAGGTAAATTGTAACACAATACTGTTTGGGACCCGCTGTTATGGTCGACAGAGAAAGTAGACATCACACTCCCTGCTCGATCTCGCTTTTGCATCACAGAAGATAAAACTCTACCTTCTTGTTAATTAACTGCACTTTGTGTTTAGAATATGTTTGGTGCCTATTGTGTTAGACAACACAAACTTAGTCAAATAAATTGTATAAAATGTATATATATTGTGTGGCTTATATTTTTTTCAAGAAATTGTCGCCCATCTGACTGATACTAGTACTACCTAACAACACCTGAAGATATATATTAATTCTATTAAAGGTTAGATATTGACAACGACAAAGATATCAGTTGTCATTGTTTTGCAAACCCGTTTGTTCTTTTGGTACCAACTTATGCCTCAGTTTATAACTCCGTTGCAGAGTGAAGGAGATTGGATCAGGTAGTGATTATGCTAACCTCTATCATACTCTTGGTGTGCCGAGCCTTGACATTCGCTATACTTACGACAAGGTACGTTTCTGTTCAACACAGCTGATACTTACATGGAATTCAGTATGGTTACATTCTTAGCCTTAACGGTCACTCTACATAATTGTAATTATGACATTGTAAGTATAAGGTAAAAGTCATGAATGCTGTTAAGGTTTGTTCTATCGCTACCTAACCAAGTGTACCGTTCTATCAGCGAGTAATTCCTTGGTCATTACAGGCTGGTATGACGGTAATTGCTGTATACCCAGCGTAGCATTAGGTCCACGAATCCTTGTTCATTTCAGGCTGGTATATGTATGAGAGCAATTGCTCTGTATCCAGTGTACCATCCTATGCATGAGTATTTTCTTGGTTATTTCATTTTGGCATGAAAGTAGTTACTCTGTATTCAGTGTTGCCATTTTACCCATGCGCAATCCCTTTGTCATTTTAGGCTGGTACGAGAGCAATTGCTCTGTACCCATTTTACCGTGCATTGTTCTATCTCTGAGTAATTCATCCCTTGGTTATTTAAACTACAGTATTTGAGATTATCCACCTTTTAGAAATGAAAATTATTAGATTCAAATGATTACTGTTAATTTACAAGAATTTATGTGTGTAAACGTGTGTACATAGATTTCAATTGTTATTTTGTAATTTTCACAATGGAAATTTGCGATAATGAAATTGTTAAAATTCATTAGAAAACATCGACGATGCTGAACGTCGTTAACAAGCAGCTGAGTAGAGTTGAAATAATAAATAATGTATATATAAATATATAGATACAAACACTAGTTCATTAATAAAAAGTTGAGAATACTAAACAAAGAGTGTGTTCATATTTAGATTAAGTTCCTTTATGAACAACAACACGTAAACAAGACAGTCACACTTTCCTTGGCTCTTTCTCAATGTACGAAGATGACTTTCTTTCAGGAGGTTTACATTCCCGTGGGTTTCTTTGAAATGCTTTCGTGAAATGTCTTGCTTATTGTGTATTAACTACCTCTGAAAAGCTCTTCTGGGAAGTGGTAATAAAAATATGAACGTATTTCAGACTGGTATGAAAGCAGTTGCTCTGTACCCAGTCTACCATTCTGTCCACGACTCGTTCCACTGGATGAAGACATTTGTTGACCGTGACTTCCACTACCATCGCGCTGTGGCCCAAGTATGGATCGAGCTCAGTCTCACCATCGCAGACTCTGTTATTGTACCTTTCAACTGCACACGGTTTGCACAAAGGCTAAAAAGATACACGGAAGACTTCGTCAAGATCAATGGAAAAAAGCTTTCCAACCAAAATATTACCTTGGGTGAGTTGGTTGACCTGCTTTTGACCTTTTATTCATCAAAACATGTACATCGTGAGGACAGTTAGGTGACTGGAGAATAATAACAGAACAGACTCGCGAATTTTGATTGCCAGTATCTTTTTCTCATATCGAGTACTTTGATGGGAAGTATGTGGGATTGTTCTTAGTATTGCTTTCTTAAAAGTCCAGGAATTCTATTTCTTACTGGAAACTCCTGGAATTTTAGACTTACTCCTGGAGAAGTCCTGAAAAATTTAAATAGATTCCAAAACATTTAAGATCAGATATTGGTTTTCTCATTTGATGTCTTGAATGTTTTATTAAAATCATAAACTTTTTTGATGCCTGTGGTCAAGCAACACCTTCCAAGAAAACTTCGTAAATTTATAGTTGGTATGTTTCAAAATAGTTCTGGAAATAATGGAAGAACCTGGAAAAATACCAAAAATACTTCTGTAAAACCCTAGATTTTCAAAATTGTGAAGATAACGAACCCTGATCAACAAACTCCAAAGTGTCAAGACTAACTACACAACCAAGAAAACTGCCGAATTATTAGAAAATCAGCTACAGTGCAGTTTACGCTTTCTCAACTCACACACACACTCTCTCTCCCCAGATTATCTGAAGTCTAACGTTGACGACTTTGTTAAAGCTGCCAAGAAGTTCCAGGCATACGTGGAGTCCATTGACAAAGATGAGTAAGTCTCCCCAAGGGAAAGGAGCACGTCTTACTTGTATAGCACTTATAAGCCACTTAAATATTTCACATATAAGCCAGGAAGTCGTACCTGTGCCAATGTGGAGGAGGCAGTAAATGTGAAACAATGAAGTGTATTTCCACATAACGTGTACAGTAACACGAAGTATGGCCAAATGCCAAAACGCCATGCACGTTACTAACGCTTGTTGGTTTCGTTGGGGAATTGTGAAGGTTTGCAAAGTTTCTACCGTGTAGGAAACAGATTGATAAAGTCGCATACTTGACTAAGAGTATGACATTTGTTCTTTACAACGTCGAAATTAAGTCAAGCTTTCTCCGTTATTGCATGGGTTGTGCAGTGTAATACAATCTAACAGGGAATATTTGTGTTTCAGTGCACTGGCAGTACGCATGGCCAACGATCGTTTGATTCAACTGGAGAGGTCCTTCATAGACGTGCAAGGGCTGCCCGGAAGGCCTTTCACCAGGTTGAGCAGAAAAATAGATTCTGACTCGAGGGAACAAGGCGGAGGCAGCTCTGCTGTCAAGATTCTAGGAAAAATCTCATCCTTTGTGTGCATCTTTTTGTTTGAGCAGATTCGAAAATTAGATGAATGCCCTTGAAGACGCATTTTAATAGAATTGAATGTCCGAGAGTTCGGAACTCAACTGACCTGTGCCCCTACCCGTCTGAGAGTTCAGAATTCAACTGACCTGTGCCACTACACGTCCGAGTTTTCAGAATTCAATTTACCTGTGTCCCAAATCCCCCGAGTCTTGTTCATTAGTCGTAAAACCACAACAGCACCAAAATTGCCACGGTGTCTAACACTAGCGTTAAAAAGGAAATGATTCGATCAACCCACCGTAACTCACCTTGAAAAATTAGATATTCTCCTCGACCTTGACTAGGGAGATTTGCAAGGCTGAGGCCGTCTGATTTTAAGGCTAAGAAAGTAGCCTTGGCAAGTTCTGGGGAAGATAGGCTTTCTTCTCATACTCTCATTTCCTTTTCTCGCTTTTTCACGCTGTAACCCCTAATTTTACAGAACCCAAACTACAGAAATCATGAAAGACATTGGCGGTTTTCATCGTTGCTAAAGATTGCGAGCTTCAGATGCAGAGTTCTTGTCCCTGTTTTCCAAACTTATCCTATAAACTTAGCTAAATTTTATTTATTTGATCAGCTGATAGTGTTTGTGTGTCTATCTGTGTACATTTATGCTGATGTAAACGGAGGTTGTCCTTAGTGATTCAAACAGGGTTTGTACCGTCCTTGAAAGTCCTTGAATTTGATTTTCGTTTTCCAAGGCCTTAAAAACCCATGAATTTACATGTAGACTTTGGTCCTTGAAAGTCCTTGAAGATAGCGCTGTATAGAGTCTAAATTTGTGTTTTTGTTTACTTGTATTTGGACGAAAAGTCCTTGAAAGTACTTAGCAGTCCTTGAATCTACTGCTAGGAACAGTGTACGAACCCTGTTCAAAGAAGCTTTCCACAGTGTCGTAGTTTATCGATCAGGGTTTTTCACTAACATATCGTGAATATCTCTTTGGTTTCAGGCACGTTGTGTTCGCTCCCAGTACCCACAATGCTTACGCTGGCGCGGTCTTCCCAGGTATCGTGGATGCGTTGTACGAGATTGAGCACTCCGACAAAAAGGACTGGGAAGCAGTGAAGAAGCAGCTCTCTGTGGTCGTGTATCACGTCAATGTTGCCACCGACGTCATAACCGTGGCTTCCATATAAGGCAGCATTACAACTGATAAGCAGGATTGGTTGATAACACATCCAGATTTCTTTTTGATATAATAGTTTTTGTGCGTAAATGTATTGAAAGATTTCGAAAAATCGATTGGTTTGTGTAGCTTAGCTAGGTATAGACTTTGTTTTTAAGTTTGAACTGGTTTCGAACTGACCAAACGGGTAAGTTATTGTAAGAAGTTATGACTTGTTTTAATTTAGGTTGTTGTGTCTAGAAAATTAGTTTCAAAACAAAATGCTACGTTTTAATACTTGATCCACCGAGTTTTCGAAGAGTGAGTTTTCTGAACGATGTATCGTTTCACTATAGGACGTTTATATTTATAAGAAATAGCGTTATAATGCCATTTGTATTATTTGTAATTTGTAGTTGATTCATACTCATTTAAATATAAGTTATAGCCTTTCTACGTATAGTATATTATATTTTATTACACACAGATGTTGTTATTGTAATCTAGAACAAGGTGAAATAAAGTATTTTATATTCAGCGGTATTTCCGACGGTTTCCAAAACTGCTAAAGAAATTGTATAACCATTTATTTGGTTTGATTAAAGTTGGAAAGAAAGACGCTGTGGTAATAATTGTAATTTAATAAATGATATTATTATATGATTGGCTAAATTCTCTAGCTCTGATTGGTCAATTCCAGGTCTGTAACTTACGTTACGGACCCGGGTACGCTTCATTTGCTTTATGTGTGCGTTGTTTGGCGGTTTTACAAACGAAATGGCTTACCACATTATTTTTGACAAAAGAAGCTTTGCCTTGCGTTGAGCTTAGGCTGTGTTAAGGCTGGAAAAAGAAACGAAAAAGCAAGAATAATTACATGCGGCAAGAAACAGACTACGAAAATTGTCAACAAAAACAAAACCTGGTGTTTGGCTTGCTACATGTATTAGTATACTATTGAACTTTAATTGAAGAAACTAGCGCAAAAACGATTTAAGCGACTTGGTTTGAAAAGTTAAATTCTCCCAAGGGTTAAGAAGAAATAGGAATACCTTAGGGAGAGTTGAAAACTTGATCAAAAGTCGCACTGTTTACTAGGATCTTCAATTTAACTACAAGTATTCCAAACTGCATGAAGCACTGCAGCGATAGTTTGGATTTCAAGTAATGAAAGAACAAAGGAGAATGCCCAGATTAAAGATGCTATCTGTTTCAACTTTTAAATCATCACCACTGTGGCACTGTCAATAAACTTGAATATCTTGAATAACTCCGACATCCTGGCGCTTGAGTTCAACATTTTTGTGCGGCCTGTTGTAAGTGGTTTAACACATAAAAGCTTCCCCGAAGACTCATTCTCCTTCGCTGAGTAAGAACAAGTAAATTTTGGTCCTGCCAAAGGGATGTTTTTTAAGTCGCGACATTCTTATAACCATTGTAAACATTTATTGTGGAAGCTTGAATCATTTTCATCAGCGGCAAAACAATGCGTTTGATTTTGAAAGCCTTTGCCGGTAAGTCTATACCTCTCACAGCAAAGTGAAATTGTGAAAGAGCAAATTGAAGTCCAAGTGCCAGAGTATTCATCGACTGGCAAGGAATCAACATTTGATTTCATTCATATTGTTTCCAAATCAGATAAGAATTTCGAGAAACAGATTGCAATATATGTATGTATGTAAACTGAGTATTAATAACTCATAATTGTGTTTTTTTTTATAGTCATTAACTGATGATGGGGGTTTTTTGAGGAGGGAGGGGGGAGCATTCACAATGTTTTTCTGCCAGCTCGGAAGGGGTTAAAAAGAAATTGACATTAACAAACTGACGACCACCCCCCTCTCCTTTTTTGTCGGTATAAATGATAGGTCCCTAAAACGAGATGTTTTGAAAACAAGATTTAATTGCGTTTGTTTGTCTTAAGAGGCAACTCGAAGTAGAATTCAAGAACCGAACCATCTGTTTCCTGTAAGTGAACCAAAGATTCGTGCAATACCTTGTACGTCACAGTAACTACTCCACACTCTGTTTCATAATTCGGAGTTAGAAAAAGAATCGTAGTCATAATCGGTTTCATAAAGTTGAAAAGCGGTCATTTGGGCCACCTAATCTAAAAGAAAATAATTTATACAGCTCTTAATATTTAATGGTTTACAATTCACGCCAGTGGGTTCTTTAAATATACAATTTAAATATCCCCATCGCCATCGGTGATGGTAAAATCCGTAACAAATAATTTCGTTGCCAGAAAAAAGGAAATAAATTATTAAGGGTATGAAACTTTGCGATATTTGATAAGTTGTGTTTTAAACATTGCTTTTCATAAATTCTTAAATAGAAACCGTATACATATTGTTCTCAAACGTTTTTTCAAATTCAGAAACTTGTTGTTTTCGTTGTAGCAGGTGCTTTGGCGTGTTTCAACTTCCATATAATTTTATAAATAGAAGTATTTTCTTTCACGTTGTTAAGATATGGATCGTATTTTCAGGCGGTCTGTAACAAGTTTTCAATTTATGTCTTAATACAGGTATACTATTTTATTTTTAAGAAGCAGTGGGGGTGTTTCTTATCTTTCCAGGGAAACGATTGAAAGCGAAAACAATTCAGCAGTCAGTGGTTATTTTTATATGCATTTCTAAGCCATCTGCTATCTATTTACTATATCAAGATGCTAGAGACCGTCAATCATTTTGATCAGTTTGCTGATAGCCTGTTGACATAGCATTTTGGCTGAATGCAATTACTGACATAGCTGATTTGCATACTGCTATTCGATATGATATGATATGATATCGCCCGGCTCACCTCAGTGTGAGTTCAGTTAGCCTTTTCCACCCTAAAAATACCGAAATGAGTTCGGGAGGTATTCAAAAGAAATTTGTGGTAGGTATTGTTCTGTTTTCTCTCCTAATTGGAATTATTGGGTTTGTAATTGGATATTTCTCGGCTCCGAGATCGGCAACAAACGTGGAGAGTCCGCCAAAGAAACGGCGAAGTTTTGAAGATCTGCCAGGGTTGTACGAGGAGGTGCGTGATCAGATTTCAACGGAGAGACTCAAGAATAATTTAAAGTAAGTATAGTAAAATTATTCTATTATTGTTATTCCTACGATTGTTCTCATCATACAATAACTATCGGGACTTATGTTTTTGTCATGGGTATGAAATTATACGGGTACAAAATATAATACTAAAGTTTTCACTGTGTAATGTCTGCACGATTTGCTTCCCATAAGACATTACCCAAGCCGTAACGAGAAGCAATTGGGATTGCAACATAGACACTACATGGTTTTAATAATTCGATTGACCTGCACTTGGAGAAAACAAAAAGAACCCTCGATCACGCAACCCTGTTTGAGATGAACAAATGCTTGACTTCTGGGTTCCCACAACTGCGAGCGATATTAATATGAAATGATTAATTTAATTTAAATCAATATTTTGGCTTGAGTCCGATACCACGTGCGGTTCTGCAGTAAGACCAGTAAGAATACGTTAGACAGAAAGGACATATCCCTTGTCCTAGACAAACTTAGTGGGACAGAAGGGAGCTATACCTTGTCCTAGGAAAAATCCATAGACAACTCCATTGAATGCTGTTCCATTGTTTTTAGATGATTATGATGATTATTATTGTTTTTTCAGTTTGTTGTTGTCACCATTATCACATATTGCTGTTACTATAATTTTTATTATTATTATTGTTATCGTTATTCAATATTGTCACTGTCCGATTTATACCAAATCAAAAAGCAGATACACAGAGATGCTTCTTGATCCTGAAATATCGTTGCGTCCGAAAGTCATACACATACTTGAGAATATAATAGACATCGCCATAGTTCTACACAAAATTTACTACTGATTCTCAGTCAAAAATGCGATTTTGGTTAAATTTCTACTTAAAAACTACCAAAAACCGAATTATGTATAATGCTTGTATCAAGACAACAACAAAATAGAGCAATTCTCCCCCAGGCGAGGTCTTGTTGAGATGAAAACAACCCTCCTTCAGTCCCCAAGTGCCATGTCAATGGGGAAAACGCTTGATACAAAATTTCGTAATTTTGCTCTGAAAAGGTTGGAAACGAGGCAATTTACGAGTACAGGCAGAGGGATCGAATAAATGGGAAAACAAATAATTTCACCAGTTCAACGTTGCGTGTGCCGTCGGACGGTGATATTTCCTGTTGGAGTTCGACCTTATAGCGGAACAGTAGATGAATGTGCAGACTCGTGGTGTGTGTGTGTGGGG
>JAOEHT020161301.1:0-11781 GCA_025448195.2 Parazoanthus atlanticus
ATAAAAGCTGCCCATTTTGCATGAAAGCAACTTTGGCCTCTATGACAACAATCAAGTTTTAGTTAAGAACTGTTGCTATGGTAACAGTCATTGGACAGCATGTCCGCCATCTTGGCTGCCATCTTGGATTTTTCGAAATTTCTATTTTTAGCAAACTTGTAGCAAATTTTCTTGAGATTAATAGAAAACATGTATTTATAGGCTCAAATAGAAAATATTAAAAAAGAAAATGAAAAAATTGAAAATAGAACGAATTTTGTAGAAAAATTCTCATTTTTTGAATCAAACCTTAATTTTCATAATTGATATTGCATAAGTTATAAGTGATGACGTCATCTAATTAACGGTCCGACTTTTGTCCCTGCCTGTTTTAAAGTTTGCTTATAATGCTCCTGTTTGAGCATAACTGAGAAGTTGACTTTAATTTAATTTAATTTCATTTCATTTCATTTAAGGACTACCGGACTGCTTTTATAAAAAAATATTAAGGATAAAAACTTGACGTTGAAGTAGATCCACGGCACATTGGAGACTTGATCAGGCAACAGTCTGTGTAGGCTAAACGGAAGCAGACCTCGTGAATTTGAATTGCAATGGTGGTTCCGTTTTAGTGCCGATTTGTTAGCCAGTTCGCAGACGATTACTGTTATATATATTTGCCGGAGAAGGTGAAACCAAAACAAATCGCCTATTTTTTAAAAAGCAAATTTTCAACTAGAACAGTTATTTTATGTATAAATATAAGAATAATTTAAGAACAATTAAAAACTCAATTTGCCAACAAATTACGAACAACGAGCGTTGGTCAAAATTACTGGTCTGGCCATTAAAATATAAAGCTGTACTGCTTTTCACATGTTGCTCATTCGCACCGCCAGTCGCTTGGTTTGCTGGTAGTTTGTCTATATCTTAAATTCAGGCGGCGTGCATGTAAATAATAAGGAAGGCACAATTTATCTAAAAGATCAACACGTAATATCAGAAAAAGCCTGAATTGTACATACATCATTAAATACAACCAAGTAAACATTTATAATTTCTGATGAAGACAATTTTAGGTGTTAACCTACCGCATCGCTTTTTGGAAAGGTGTTCATAGGATGACCGATAGAAGCTGTTTAGTTTTTAAAACGCCACTCGGCGGAGTTTAAGGTCCAGATGGACTATTCATTACATTTAAATTGAGCTGCTTCGACGTACACTGAAGAAAAGCAATGACAGCCTGCATAGTGCGAAACACACAGGTTTTGTTACTTTTGGCGGGTTGAAATAGCAACATAAAATACATTAATCAAAGAAACTGTCGCAGATAAATTTGCGGTGGTAAATTAGCCAGCTCTGAGTTAGCGAACAGAGTGGAGAGAGAGATAGCAAAACTGCCCTTTAGGGACTTTAGGCAAGCATAAAAATCAACATGCGTAGATTTTCATTAATATAAATCTACATAAAGACAATATTTCCTGTTGTGGAGGAAATAATGGTAAAATATATAAACGGCACTAGTTTCCTGTTCATTTGCCTTACAATATTTGACCGCGGTAAAAAGTTAGTAGTGCTGTGCACTACTAGACTACTAAGCCCACCTTTATCTGGCTGCAACAAACTATAAACGATATCGATTAGAGTTGAATAAATGTTAGCAAAACTCACGTGTTCACGCCGTATGTGCTTGAAGTTATTTTAAATTATGTCTTCTCGAATTACTGACTGACAAGGGTTCTTAAAAGAAATTCGTTTATGAAGTGAGTTCCAAAAACGAATCCCGATATATCCTTATCTAAAATTGGCGCTTGTCTAAACCTCTGATGGGTAATTAAGAGCAAAACAAAGTTTAAAAAGCAGACTTCTGATTGGTTGGTTCAACACGTAGCACCTGCAGCTGTCAATATGGTCGATTTTACCAAGCATTTGAAATATAATGCTTGGTAGCCTGGCATAGTTTCGCGGCAGTATCGTCGCCAATAAGTACCGAGCAATTTTGTTAACATTTCAATCAATAGACGACCTGGAGCAGATAACAATGATTTCTAAAACTTAATTGCCAATATTTTATTACGATAGCCGGTAAGGGACATGAAAAACACTTTGACCTCGCAAACCGTGACTCTGAAATTATTCGTTAAACTGCGACTTTACATTCATGAAGCAACCCTAACTGAGATAATATATTGTCGTTTTTCATATGTATATGCATGGGCTACCATAATCTATTCTAAGAATATCATGATGTATATATTATTCTAGAAATACCTCAATTTATACAAGAATTGGAGTGAATGAGTATAGTTATTATTACTGTATTATTATTATTGTTATTGTTATTGTTATTATTTTAACAGGCTCCGCTTTAAGAATAGTTCAGTGAGCGAGCTATCTTTATGTCAATTTAATTCTGTATCTAAACTATCTGAGTGTTTAGATCAGTTCTCAAGAAGGTGGCTACTGTTGGAGCCAGTCGCTCTTACGGACATATCCATTCACCCGTCCCTCCAGCCGCCCCCCATTCGCCCCACTTAGCGAATTCGAAATAGTAGTAGTCGAAATGTGAAAAGAACCACAACGTTTTGGGAAATGCGAAGTCTGAGGCGAAAAAGTGAATCTTCTTTTTATGTTTTCAGTCGAATTTGTTTTATTGACCTGAGCTTCACATCGTAGCCCAACGAATTTAGTAACGCAATCAGAATTCACATTTTCGGTCCAAAATCGATACGCGCTTTAATATAAAATGGTCACCACGAAAAGTTAAATGACTTATATTTTAGTCTTAGTTATTTTCTTAATATTTGTTTTGTATATGAAGAACACGTAACAACAATTGCCGAAATCTTTTCATTATACTTTTATTAAAGATATATTTCATATAGCACTGAAAATACAGGCATATGCTTTACAGCTTGATTGGTGAGAAAAGGTATAGAAACGAAAAGTAGGCTTACCAGGCTTACCTCAGAAGGAAATTGAAGCAGTGTACATTTTAATAGTCAGTATGTATTTTATCATATACACATTACAACTTGCAGCTGATGATTGGCTCAGACCGGAAGATCATCCCCACTTAAGTCTTTTTGCAAGTTTAATTTAATAACATAAACAAATGTAACAGAAAATAAAATTTTAAAACTTTCCTAGCAAGGTACCCGTCAATGTTCAGTGTCTAAATATCTTTTACTTGCCGTTTAGATAAACAAAACCTTTATTATAACCAAATTAGCGGCGCAGTGGTTGAGTGGTTCTGACTCGTAACCTAAAGGTCAAAGTCCAACCGAGCAAGGCACTTTACTCGACTTGCTCCAGTCAACTCTGCTGTATAAATGAGTACCAGCTTCTGCTGGATGCTAACCTGCGATGGATTAGTGTCCTGTCCAAGGGGAGTCACAGACCCTCGTCTGCGTAGCACTATGGAAATCGGAGATGAATGCCGGCCTTATGAGTTATTTGGCTCGGGAAAGGATTTTTTAATAGCTTTTAAAAGTTAGTTCTGAAGGCGTTCTTGCATTTGACTTATCGGTTCAATGCAAGATAATTGGACGCAGGCCTCTTCAGCGGATAATGTGCCTGCTCAAAGTTTACGAAAACAATAACAGCAACAACAATAACAACAAATTTTATTTAAATAAAACATTCATGCTAAATAACAGAACCGACCGAGGCGGGTAGCTTGATCAGTATCAGTCACTTGATTACACTTCCAATGGACCGCCCTCTTTGAATAAAAATCTAAGCAAAGCTTCGTTTTGTTGTCGTGACAATTTGAAAATACAAAGACAGCTGACACTTTCTTCATAGAAGAATTATTTTCTTAAAAACATGCGGTCAACGCTGAGGTAGAATCATAATACCTTAATCACACTCTCCGCTTCCAAGCCGCACGACTCCACAACACCTTAACGCCGCCTATTGGGGTGTTAAGAAATCTCAGACTCGTCTTTCGAGCGACGCCCCCGCCGGAAGCAAACAAAGAAAGAGTCAGAAACTCAGACTAACAACCCTATTATTAAGGTGCCATTTCAACGAGAAACATAAAAATTAAGTGGGGTGGCCAAGCTTAGCGTAGTTGTGAAAATAATTCCCAGTGGACTGTTCAGGCCTACAGTCAACCATGTTTTCCTTCTGCGTCATATATTCCTCTCGTGGTGTTCTTCAAGCACTGCTGTCACTTAATGCAAACTTTTTCCTTTGGGCTTTGGCAGTGAACTCATGTAAATACGAAAAACTTAACGTAAACTCAACAAATTAGCATAAACAACCACATCATTCCGACTCGACAGAAAACGTTTCTATGAGACCCTTTGTTTCATAGAATAGGCCTTTGAATCAATTTGTATAAAACAAACGGACCGTATATCGCTCGTATCAGAAGAACAAACTACAAGACTAAATTTTCATCTCTTTTGCCCAAAGTCGGATTACTAAAACTGGTATTGACGGGGGAAAGATTGGCCGCAGTTGACCTCGATTCAACAAGACAATCTTCAATCCATGCCATTTGAAGTTATCTTTGGTGGAAAATCTTTTCCTGGTTTGTTAGTTATCTATGGTGGAAATCTTTTCATGATTTACTTTGTTTTCAACAAGTTGAACGACGAACAGTTGCATTAATTGAGAATGAGAGTATTGGGTTTTCGGAAAACCAAGAAGGTATTTGTCTGCACAATTGTAGTTGCTTTTATCTACGTTCTGTACATACACCAAGTACTGCCAGGAAAAGTTATGGATATATCAAAGGTAAACAACAAATATCGCGCAATTTTCAATGGAAAAGGAATTCTGAACTTTATTAGGCTTGGAGAAAATAGAGCAATGGGAGAGCGGACTGTGTTGTCGTCTGTTGGCCAAACACAAATGTTAGTGACTAATAACATCAATAAAAAATCGATATCAATTAAAAAACCAAGTGAAACAAGTACACTCGCTACTGTAGTAAACGTACTAAACGAATACAACAGTAAACATACAACCACGATAAGTGCCACGACTGTACAAGGGTTAGGCAAATCCATTCTAGCACAAGAGAGAAGAGCTTCGGCTACAAAGAACAAGGAAGTGGTAGACTATGTAACAGAACTTACACCGCTCGCAGGAAAAAATACTCTCAATAAATTGAAAAAGAGCTTTTCGATTCCAGCAAAGAAAATGGAGCAGCAAATAACAAAAGAAATTCAAACAAAACATAGATTGTTAGAAAACACTACTTCACCTAATATTTCTACGAAACGCTTCATTCATAACGACGAACCTTTGCTTGACCACACGGGCAAGCTCAATGCTCATATATGGTACGATGTCTGTGAGATGAGTGTGGAAAGCTTGCGCGAATTCATATTATTTCCACAAGTTCCAAGTCGCCGTTTTGAAATAAACTCATTTCAAACTCACGAAACTGGGAGTAACTTTGGTCAGAGAATATTTGGTTTTCTTCAGCCGCCTATAAGTGGTCCATATATATTTGGTATTTCATCAAATAATAATTCTGAGCTGTGGATAAGCAATGACAGTGGCACGGCAAACTTGACACGAGTAGCTTTCGTAGGTTCGAGAAATGAGCCTAAATTCGCGGAGCCAGGAAACTACTTTAAGTTTCCTTCACAAATTTCAAAGTCTGTCGACTTGCAGCAGGGGAGACGATATTTCGTTGAGGTTCTTTACAAACATGGAGTCGGAAAATCTCATGTTGAGGTGGTGTGGAAAAAGCCGGGTGAAACAAACTTTCAGATCATTTCGAAGGAGTACATCTCGATATTTGTTAATGATAGTCACGTGAGGGAAAACACAGCATCCATCGACAACTACTGGGAAGATGACATTGCTTCATTGCAGGAAGCACGTGACTTTGATCCGTTTTACAGACTGCCGTTTATTGAGCCAGCGGATACTGTCCACGTTTTACCAAGCTGTCATTACGAGCCCAGTTATTATATTAGAGAGAAACTCGTTCGTTTCCAGGTAAGTAGATCCCGCACTACCAATACAGAATATTTTTTATTTCTTTTGTACATCAAATAAACATATTTGATTTCAGAAATCATCCATCTATTTATCCATTCATTCATTCATTCATTCATTCATTCATTCATTCATTCATTCATTCATTCATTCATTCATTTGTCCATCCATCCATCCATCCATCCATCCATCCATCCATCCATCCGTCCGTCCATCTTTCCATCCATCCATCCATCCATCCATCCATCCATCCATCCGTCCGTCCATCCGTCCATCCGTCCATCCGTCCATCCATCCATCCATCCATTTATCCATCCATCCATCCATCCCAAACCTAGATCCCAGGGTTTTTCCCTAAGAAGTGGGAGGGCGGGAAAAGGCCCTGGCCTCGGCTGCGGGCTTCTGCAATTTCATTGGCTGGTGAAATTTCAAAATTATTCCTACTTACAATAATTTATGTGAAGTTGATCACTTGGAAAAAACAATAAGTTGCTTCGATCTCTGGCTTATTTTTGTCTTTACTTCAAGTTTTGCGACGACCTATGCTTGTATAGAAGTTCACGACTGTACAAACAAATGATATTATTTTTTCACTGTCCAGTTTATTTTCATTTAGGGTTTAGCTAAACAATCAAGCACATTGAGGGACAAGATAAACAAAGCGAGTGCTTCGGAATATCAAATCCGTGAATTCAACACCCCTTCCTCCTTAACTTTCTTATTATAAGAGCTAGCAACACGTAGACTTACAGTCTTATAAATTAGTTCACAATGTCTACTTTGGTAATTAGTCAATTTACTAATTTTATGGCGGCCATCTTGGAGAAGTTTGGAAAGTTTCGTATTTAAGCTAAGCAGATTCTGAGAATGTTACAGAGTTTCAATTACGGTTTTATTTAGTGCACATGTGATGATCTCTGTGAAGTCATCGAAGGAGAGATTT
Organism: Parazoanthus atlanticus; assembly: GCA_025448195.2. Classification (NCBI taxonomy): domain Eukaryota; kingdom Metazoa; phylum Cnidaria; class Anthozoa; order Zoantharia; family Parazoanthidae; genus Parazoanthus; species Parazoanthus atlanticus. Next base: position 6,887 of record JAOEHT020161301.1, read on the forward strand.
TAACTTGCGTAAGCGGTGCTTAGAACAACTGATTGAGAGCAATGTCAGTCTAGGTTCAGATTCAAAATTGACCATAAAAATTCAGCTATGTCACTGGTTTGATGTGTACATAGCAACAAAGAGGAAATTGTATTTAAGAACATTTTTAGCTTGCCGTATATTTGACAAAGAAAATTAAGAATGAGAATCGGGGCCTCGCTACAGATTATCTGGTTTTACTGAAAGCATGTGAACCTCCACGCGCCAAGAACGACAAGTAATTTGTGTATATGTTTAACAATTGAATTGAGTACGGAAACAAACTAAATATTCACTACCTTACCTACACTGTCAAAGTCCATTTCATATTTCCCCTCTGCCCGTCAACCTGTCCATAGTCCTAATAGTAGGTCTAATGAATTGTGTAGGCGCTAGTTCAGTGGGTGTAATCTCTTTCTTCACGTGAAATCAGAGCGCCACGCCCAGTCACTATACAAGCGGCCATTGACGTTACTGAAACCGGAATTTCTGACCGCTTTGACAAACGATTTAGTCAATAAGTTCCACAAATTGGCTTCTTCGGTTAAAAAAGAGCCTATTTCAGAGTTTTGTTGTTTGAATCATAGTCTAAAATAGTTCTGTATTAAGTCGGCAGTCAATTTACTCAGGGAGGCTTTTCATGAAGTTAAAATCGTAAGCTAGTTCATACATAGGTGTGTAATAAATTAAGAAAAGTGTTGATTCCAGAACATGTGTGCCAAAGTTTTCAAGCATATAACAAAAGAGATCAAAGATATTTTGCCTCTAATCAGATAACCGTCCCGTCAGTCCTCGGGGCGACCCAGTGGTACTCTTACTGAGATGGTTGATGTTTTGCGGTTTACCAATTGTGGTTCGCATATTATTAGGGGAATTTTTCACCACGATTGAAGCACTATACTTTAGACTAATTTTAAAAACATTTTGTTGCAGCCAATACAAGATTTATATAAAAATATATATAGTTAAAGAAAATTTGCTCGGTTAGCACTAGTTTATCAAACTATTGAAAGATTATTATTAATTTATCATTTCCATATAGTTTGAACAAATTCCTTCATTTTCGTGCAGACATTTTATGTGCTGTCAGCTTCGAATCAGTTAATCTATGGCGCCACTTTCACTCACGAGTTACACAATGACGAAAATATTAAAGAAATTTAAGGTATATCTGCTTACCGACGTTACCAATACATCCTGCCTTTTGTTTCATTACTGATAACTTAAAAGGTTTTTCCCGCGATGTCACTGGTTTTCAACAATAGACTTCTCTCTACACGCCTTTTAATTACGCAAGTTATGCACTTACTTTTCCTCCGGGCATATTTTTCTTGAAAAAAAAATGTTTTGATAAACAAGGAATTGGCCGCGAAGGACAGTTCATATTCATATATACATATACCTTGATACTCAATCGACGCACAAAAAATGCATAACCAAACTAGAAAAAATGGACTTTTCTTCCGTTTCACTCACAAGGAACGTTTTGGAAACCCTTGAAACCTCTTAGCAAAGAAATGCAAAGATTGAAACCTCAATAACACAGAATAATATGAATGAACAACAAGTCCTGTTGTTTTATAGCTCTTAAAAAATAGCGTTTTATTGTTGCAATTCTACGAGCAACTCAGACTCTTTAGTGAACTACAGGGAAATTTAAAGTACCAATTTCGAAGTGAAACACACACAATACATGAACATGTATGGACTTAAAGCTCACATACACAAACTCAGTACCTATACTGAAAGCAGTCCACGAAAATTGCGCATATCTGAGTAGCGATAAATAAATTTAACTGCATGCAAAGGTGAATGGTTCAAAATATTCTCTTTGTTTGGTATCTTTTCGAATTCTTTATAAGGACATCTACAAGTAATAGTTAAAACACAAGCAAGCCGTTTCCGCTCTAGATAAAAGAGCGCGCCTGGACTTGAGCGGCAAATCTATAGATGATTAACATCAGTGTTTAGAGGTCTCTAGAATACTGGTCTTATTTAATAACACTAAGACATCATACAGTTTGGCTCATTTATTGTAACCTGCGTGTTAGAGTTTGAGATGCCACGCAAATGCGAATGAACGAGCTTCCGGATCCGAGCGAAACTGAAAGGTTGGTGTTTCTAATTTCTGTGGTTGGTTATAGCTCAGCAACAGACCTGGCAAAGCAGTATTTCTCTATACTTTTCACAATATTTGTTGAGAAAACGTCATAGGAAGAGAACAGGCACTTATATTTAGTACAGTTTATGAGAATTTAATGACGTTTGCTTATTGTGGTGCAGTAATTGTTACTCAGCAATACTTGACAAAAAAGTCAAGTGGTTATGTATATGACATAGTTATGTATTAATGTAACGATATGAGACAAAAATGTTCTGTTCAAAACTGATCGACCCATACTACTGGAACCGGCGTGCGAGCCAACAAGTCATGCCCAGAAGGCTTCTGTGAGTTACAGGATATATTCCGATTGCTAGACACCAAACCGTTATTTCGGCAAGACAAGTAGTAAGGTAAAAAAAACCCATAAATTGTTTTAAATTATTTTGCATTTTTCTTGCCGAAATGATTTGAAAGTACTGACTAAATTAGGGATGAGATTTTATTTTACTTCGATGGGTCATTAATTTGTAGCTGCTATATAGGTCGATCCCGTGCCCATGCAGCTGGCAACTAATAGTTGGCTTTTGCATGCAACATTCAACATTCAAGGAATTTTACCTGAGACCTAACGGCAACGTTTGCTTTATATGAACTGAATCATTTTAAATTACTTATAGTGCGACTTTCAAATTGCCAGCTTGTTAATATGTTTGCCATTTCGCCATACAGTGCTGTATATTTCCCATCAGGAGTTCAACGTTCTATTAGTTCTCTATTTCGAGAATTATGACAATTCTTTTTTCACAAGCTGGTGCCAAGAACTGATTACTAAACCAGTTCTTGGTATTAGCTCCGGACTAAACCGTGAAATATGTTTATTCAGTAGTAACGAATGATTTGTCATAATTTTTCACTATAACATTAACAATTTGTTTTCGCCTACGGCATTCATTCATCATGAACTGAAACAACCAAAGGTTCATCTAAAGCATATCGGTATATACCTAAAATATTTGATAAAACAGGTTGAATAGGTTTCTAAAATGTTTGTAAGTAAAAAATAACAAATAATCTTAAAACCGACAACAACTGTCCAGAAAATAATTCTTCTCTTCAAGAGATACCAAAGGTTGGACTCAAATCAATTGTTAACTGTTCACTAAAAGCAAAAGATAAAACATGATAGTTTTATTTTTATTTTTTGCTGAACATGGTGAAACCTAAAAGCGCTTAGTACACTTTTTTATGGGTATCTATTACCGTTCTAGTAACGCATGCAAACGCTGAAATGCGTTTGGTTCACATACAACTATCTCAGAATGATAATAGAACGTGTTCGTGAATTAATAGAGGGAGGTATACCGTTCGAAATGGCTTCTAAATTTTTAATAACTTTTTGATCAACCTGATTGATATAACCTTAATGCTATAATATTTTTCAAATTAAGGATTTCTAATAAGACGATTAGGTTATTCAGTGTTAATTTCAAGGCTCTAATGGTCAGGTATTCGGTCTAACTACAATTTTAAAGAAACACACACAGCCGCATAAATATTATTGTTGTGACAATACCAACCTACTTTAAGCTCCAGAAGTTTATATATTATGAGTTAATTTGTTGAGATTTAATACATATATTGATATAACATTCTTGGACGAAAATATAAATCTTAGTTGTTCGATCATTAAGGTAACGGTCTGAACTCTGAAGGAAATTTCCACTTTTCACATGTATGACCGTGTAATAACACCTTATGAAATATGTTAATAACATTGGATCATGCACTGAATTGAGTTAGTTTTATTTTCAGAAAGAGAGTAAAAACGAGAAACACGCTACCAATACATAGCAACCGCGTGTGGCTAAGAACATGAGGGTTCCGTAGTGACTTGAAGTTGAATTGTTCACATTCTTAAACGTGTCAATTGCATAATGGAGTAATAAGTTTATCATTACTGAACGTACAGTTCTGCTCTTCATCACGCGATAGTTTGGCAGTGTTTCTTGTATGTTTTAAAAACTGTTGAAAAGAATGATTAAGTGATTTGCATTTTCATTGAAGGTTTGTTCTATCTGTAATTCGACAAAAGAAAACAAATTCATTCTCCGGTAGGTTAACGGGTCTTGCGTACGGTGAAAAGGTAGCGTGGGCGAGAAATACCGTAGCCTAGCTTTTGAAGTAGTCTAAAGACATATGTCTTGACTGGATGGAAAATATTTACACTTGCTTCAACTTAAGCAGTATATAAACAAGTAAACACAGAAAAAGTCTTTAAAAAAAACAAGTATCTTTATTTAGATTTGTAAAATATTGACATACACGTTTCATATGGTATTTTTGATTCGAGGGTAAAGGTCACTTGCTATCACAGTGCTTTCGTGAGCCCGAGTAAAGGATGTTCCATTATATTCAATTATAGCGTTCCGCACAATCTTGAGGTTCAGTAATCCGAAACAACGTCGTCAATTAACCACGTGCGACGGAGCGAAACGGGTTTTTAAGAGAGACTGACTGAGCCAAGCGGGTGATTTCACAAGTTGACCAAGTCATATTGTGTCCTCAAATAAAACTAAGCTACAATATAGCCTGTTATTGATACTCCTAACACAGAATTAGCTTTTCAATCTTGATGCGGAGTTGCCAGATACTAGTGCGACGTATTTACATCTTTGATCGGAAGGAACAGTCAATCAAATTCTATGGGGATCTCGCTTGATAGATTTATAAGAGGTTGAATGATCAAAATTACTACAAGTGGAACAACTAATTA
>JAOEHT020161358.1:0-11780 GCA_025448195.2 Parazoanthus atlanticus
GAAAATCTTGCCCGCTCACGAATATGCTAAGAACCAATCATAATTCAGTATTTGTTACTGTGACCGCAGAGGAAAAACTAACTACTACTTATCATCTTTTTCAACATACTGGTAGTCATTTTTCAAATTATAATTATACAAGAAATATTTTTAAATGTAAATTTCCCACGTGATAAGAAGAAATATATAACTTTCTTTGTCTATTTTATCAGCTGTTTCTGAAGTTTGTTAACAGCACATACGAAAAATATTTCATTTAGATGAGGCATAATATATGTTGACTGAACATGTGTTTACATTTTAAATTATTTAATGTGACCTATGGATCTTTCAACATGGATCCTGGTAATGGCAACTCTTCAACTCTGGGTCCTTCACAAGGTTCTAGGTTGCTCCTTCCACCAGTGCAGGCTGGAATATTTTGATGGATGCTATAAAGTCTGACCAAATCTTCTATAAAAAAACCCTTTTTCTGTCATTTTTCATCTCCTCTTTCCATCAATTGCAAAATACCACTTCGTCTTGTTCAGCTTAGATATTAATTATATTGCTCCAGTTGGGGACACTCCTATCAAAGCTTTGGCTGTGTTGCAGTTTTTGTAGTTTGAAATGTAACCTGTTGGTTAGCAGGGTGGAGAAATCCTTATCTCAGTGCAATCAATTATATATAATTCGAATCGAGGGGTGTTTAAGGATCACAAACATTGGAACTGTGTTGAGTATTTGCTCTCTTGAAGGCCAAATATTTAAAATTTTAATGAAATCTAGCGATGAAAAATCCTGGACACAGTTGCTGTACTTATAGATTCACTTGCTGAAAATGAGTAAGCAAGATGCTGTTCAGTAAGACCTAAGCGTAGTCTCACTAGAACCAACAGAAATTGCCCAATAAGAGGGAGTTTTTCCTCAATCATTTGTCCACCTGTGATAAAATTAAAGCAAATGTCAAATAAATCTGCTATCACATTCTTAGAGCTATCTGCTTTCACATTCTTAGAGCTGAGCTGGTTTGCTTTCATTTCTTCGAGCTCTTTCTCAAGGGACAAGACAGTCTGTTCTGTTATTTTGTTTGTTTTCGGCCAGCGGCCGCATCACATCATTCCTCTGTAGACTTGGTGTTTCATGTGACTCGCAAGCATCACACAGGATATGAAGCCCAGACTTACCTATTGGTGTAATTTCAGATCTTTCTACTTCTAGTGCACTATCAGCTAGCAGATGAAGTGTTTCCAGCATTGAATCCTAGATATGTATTTTTATCTCATGAATAAAGACATTATTATTATTATTATTATTATTATTATTATTATTATTATTAATCCTGCCTTGTTTTATCTTGTGGTACTGATGAGCTGAAATTGCCTGTTCCCTTCATTGAACATTACTGACCCCGGGCCTGTTAATGCAGTTCCGCTGTCACCACTGTCCTTTTGCTGATCTTTTCTCCATCTCCTTGTTGGTCTTGGGGCTTTTGCCTTGGACCAAGCAGAGCCTTTTCTTGGGTTTTCCACTAAAACTGAAACGTGCACTGCACACTTGTTTGTACTCGTTTACAGGAATATTTCCACAGGAAATTCATTGCAGCCATCACAATGAGCTGGAAGCGACACACATTTGTGTTGAGCGGCTGCATACCTGCCATGCTTTCCAGCTGCCATTTCAATCATATTTGTGGCTACTGAACAATGGCATAGGTGTTAGGTGTTAATTTGTAGCGGATTGGCTTATCAGAACCCAAATCTTATGAAAGTGCCAAGTGTGGTTAAACATCTTTCAATTTTTGGTGATAAAGTGTGATAATGCTGTTTACCAGTCTGCAAAGTATTGCCAGCAACACATCTTTGCTCTCTCTTTGGGGACGGTCACTGCTGCTGGATACTAAAAAACTAATGCATTTTGAAAATGGTTGAAATAAAAGCAATTCGGGAACTTGCTCAATTTGGCAAGAAAAAACCTTTTGAATTTAAAAATAAAAAATATTAGGTCTTAACAAAAGTGTGCGTGTACTGTTAGCCTGAAGTCCATCTCATTAGTAAACAAATACTTAGTAAAATGCGAGGTAATACATACTCTTGATACATGTTAATCTTTATTTTAACAGTGCATATAGTGCATTGTCCATAACAGAGCGATTTTCGTTATAAGACATAGATAAATATAAATCAGTGTTTGAACTAGTGTATATCACCCTAAGGTGAAAACCACAGAATTATTGTGAAAATATTGGCATAGTTGAAAACACTCTACACAGTAAAACCAGAACTGGTCCATCCACTGATCCAGTCTTAAATCTGTTAAAAATATTGACCTATCAAAATTTTACCTTGTAACTAACATTTTTGAAAACCGATTTAAGTAATTTAAACAGTCGTGAACATTTATAATGATATTTATAATAATATAAAACTGAAACTATACGTTTTCATGTTATGCTTTAGGAAATACTTGGCACAAATGTACTGTAGTTTTGTGTTTCCAGCAGTTTGATACTCAACCAGTGGATGGTACCAAGCGCCTGTGTAACTGCCTGGACAGATGGCCACTTCTGCTGATCAACATGCATACATTGAACACAAATCCTTGAAAGTGCTGGTGACGTCATGTTCTGAAGGCGTTCCAGCACATATTTCAGAACTTAGTGAAGCGAATAGATGTTGCTAGCTCTGGTGGGCTTAGACCTGCCCGAATTAGACTGGTGGGCTTAGACTTGCCCAAATTAACTTCTGGCACAACCCACAGATACTTCGCATGATCTCTTCTCTTGGTGGAAGGTTTTGCTCGATCAATACATGTGGCTTAGCCAAAATCGATTAGAGTAATTCCCCAGTTACTTACATAATGGCAAGTAACATTGTTCTGCTTAATGTTGTCGTGCAACTAGTCCTGACCAGGCACAAACGACAGGTTTTGGCAAGGCTTTGCAATGCCCCTGCCCACTCCTCGAGTGTGGTAAACAGCTTCTCCCCGACTGCGCTTGCCAGGCTGTAACTCTCTCCGGCATCGTCCCCGCTAAATTGGCTGACTGTTATATATGGTTGCGCATTAGTGTTCATCCCGAGAAGCAAGGGCAAACGTGGGTGGTGCTCGGGGCTTTGCAACAAGTGTATGGCTGCTGCCTCCCGTATGATGTCATCACGATAGACATGTGCTCTAAACCATTTGAGGACAACTGGCATATTGTCCCACAGACATCCCAAATGCTTGAACTGTCGGACTACGTTGAATGGTTGAGTGGTGTGACAGAATGCATAAATGGAGCTCACCACCCAAAGTTTCCATGTACAAGTATCCCTCATCTTTGCAATGTGCAACTCAGCACGGCACTGATGTCGCAAGTATTGTATTCTGTTTGCCATTTTGAAGCTCGGTTCATATTTTCGTAACCCCCCCCCCTTATAGAAGCCCCCTCCCCCATATATAGGCCCATTTTTTAAAACATTTAATTTTTTTAAAAACAGTGCTATATGTCATGTATGAACAAAACTCAAGTACCACAAAATGACAATCATAAACTCAGTAGCAGAAAAACAAAATGATATATAACACTGTGCACAGTTTAGTTGGTTTTAAAATATTATAGAATTTGGATGACATGATATGTAAGACACGCCCCTATTCTGCCCAGTTTGGGCAGGTTGGTAAAACTTTGCCATCCTTCATCTGAAACACTTCCTTGCAGTTTGAACAGTCTGGCACTTGTATTTCTTCCAGTCTATTTTCCCAGGACTCTTCGTCCACCAGCAAGTCAAACGCCTTCCGGGAACCTTTGTCTTTAGCCACATTCTTGACAATCTGCTGTACAGTCTCTCTTGCTTGTGAAAGTTTTGACAAAGAGTCATTGAGACAGCAATGGGAGATAATGTCAGGTAGACTTGCCTGATGTTGCTCGCAGAGGTCGCTATCTTCTTTGAAGATTTCCCTTGCCCCTTCCCGAATCTTTCGCATATTGTAACCTTAGACTAATGTTGCTGTCTTCCTCTGGGGCAGCGATAGAACAGGAAGCCTTGGAAGACAATGCTTTTGGTGAAGAATAACTAACTGGGAGAAAGTCCTCGAACATTTCTGGCAGTTCTTCAACAGTTTTCACTGTGATGCCATCTTTTTTGGCGCACGTGCCAAATTCGTTGCTTGCATTCAAAGCTTGGATCACTGTTCCAATTTTCTTTTTATTATATTCTGTGAGCTTTGTGAGATCCTGAACTCGCAGAAGGGTGATCAAGAAGGCAAAAGATGTCCCGACTGTGATTTTTCATGCTCTTGAGCGGCTCCCCAAATCGATTGCTTTGCCATCTTTCCCTTTTAATTGGGATACATCGACATCCGACATAAGTTCGTCAGGGAAAGCTTGAAAACTGCTAAAACCTTTGATTTTTCTTTGAGGAAACTGCCAAATTTTTTCATCATACAAATACCACATTCTTTAAACAATGGTTCCTTCGCCAGACCAGCAAGATGCAGTCTATCCTCCCCATACAACTGTCTGTGGTACATTGCAGTGGTTAAAGTGGAAATAAAAACAACTGATGTGAAATAACTGCTCTTGGACCGAAATCTTGGTGAGAATTGAACATAGTTTAGCTGGCCCTTGTACAAATTATGTACAGTCAATCTTTGTAAATCTGACAGCATCAAAATATTTAAGTGTAGCAAAATACTGTAGTGTCCCTTACTTTGTTGCAAGTTCTGTAAACTATTTGTCATGCCGTGGCTTTTTTTACCTATATGTGTACCTGTGATTGGCATTATTACTTCGTGGTGGCTAGTCTTCTCTGTCAAAGCCTGACCGATTGAAACCATTTGCAACTGATTCTAGAAATAAGGTAAAGCATTTTGAGCAACCTCTTCTTGCTGAATGACCTTTAAATCCACAAACGTTTCTTACAGCTGGGATGCCAGAAGCAGCACACAATATGGCTCCACCATGTGGTATCACCGACGTACTTGTGTGAAGACTTGCACCTTTCCACAAAGCCTGGTATTCTTCCACAACTGGTTCTAAGAATGAGTTAAGACTTTTTGGAATTTTTCCATGTTTGGTATTATGCCAGCAACTACAACATCTCCCCATTCAAAACGTCCTCTCTTGGCAAGTTTAAAAGGGAAAATTATATAACTCTAACAGAAACACCTGTCCTTCGGATAAATAGCTGAAACCAGTCAACATTTTTTGCAAATCCGAGACTTTGTTCAGAGTTGAGGAAGTCCTTCCCTTCTGAGGAAGTCATTCATATTCACTGTCTCCTTGGTCATTATTTGTCTGCGGCAAACGCCTGGGCTGGGCTAGACTGGTCTGGCTCTATACAAAAATATTTTTTTTACTGGCTGCAGTAAAAGCTGCCCCTGTGCCTGCTCCACACATCACTTCCATAGTGACTCGTTTTGGTGTCACACAGGGAACAATACGTTTGAATTCGTTTCCCAGGTTTTTGGGACAGACTTGATAGGAAAGTGCACCCCTGCACCACGCTGGCATTTTTCGAGAGGCGCTGCAGCAACGCGCAGTGGGGCACCACAGGTGTTTGCAGTTTTGCATTCAATAGTGAGATCTTGATACACAGCTTTTTTTAGTCTCTGAATCCATAACTGCGCCCAAGGTTCAGAGAATGCTTATAGATAATGAATGCATTGTTTGCACACATGTCAGTCAGCTGGAAAAACATTTATCACGTCCACTTGTTTGTCTTGTGGCCAATGATTCTCTGATCAGCCAGATCTGCTCTCCCCATAAACTCTTGATAGTCAGGCACACAGGAAGGGCAGTCGTGTATTCATTCACTTTCCCAGTTCTGCTAGTACGCTGCACTGGCTCATCTTCAGTTGCTGTGTAAAAGGTCAAAAGAAGTGGCAAGGCTTGTTCTCCAACCAACCATGTTATGGCTACCATCTTTCCTTTGTTGAACCACTTGTGCTCACCTCTTAAAGTGAAAGCAGACTTTTTGAAATTCTTGAAGTTTGTTGGATAACCCGTCGGTGAGACGTAAGTACCACATGCCTGCATTTTTCCGCCATTATACAGTCGATGCAACAAAGTAGAGCTTGTATAAAAATTGCCCATGTAAACATGGCACCCTTTGTTTGAAAGGTGTTCGGTCAGTTTCATAACAACTTTCTCTCCGAGCATTTCTGACCTTCCGTCTGCTACCAGCTGTTGCAGTGCTGCTCCATGCTCAGTCCCTTGCACAAGTCGAACATTCCAATATAGCCATTTCGAGCACCAGCTAGTGTCCACAGTTTGATGCCAACCTTGATTGGCTTTGCTAGCATTCTTTGTTGAAAGAAAATTATAAGAGTCCCCCGATCAAAATTCATGATTACCACTGTTCAAGTATAACTATTCTGATTGTTTGTACTGGACCTATATTTACTTCTACAAAGCAGTAAAGCTTGACTAACCTCGCATCTGTTTCCGCCATCTTTTTTCAACATTCTAAGAGCGTGCTCGTCCCAGGCCCCGCGGAGCGGCCAAAGCAATGTATGAGCGTTTCACCACCCTCTCTCCATCCGCCCTGCTCTCTCCCATCACATTTCTCTATAAAACACTAAACAGCCGCTAAAACTTTAGTTTGATCTCTGATCTCCTATTGTTTAGTTATTTTTATCCTTTTGTGTAGCTAAAGACTAAATTGTTTGAGTTTCCCCGTTTCAGGAGAGGCAGTAGTTTTTTTGGAAAATATTATCCAGTCAGTGTTTCAAATTTATTGTCAGCTTAACAGCTGAAAGTTAGTGAAAACGAAATATTTTCAAGTTTCATTCTTTTTCCTGCAATGCTGACACTTCATCTTCGTCAACAATACAATTTTTCAAAAATAGGAATGCTAGTAGCTTCGAAATGTTTTGTCAAGAAAATGTTTTAAGTCATGCAGGGTACTAACCAACCTTTGTTTTCTAAAATATAATGGCTGTGGTTGAGAGCCATGGCATAGGTCGGCAGCTGTGCATAAATTTTCTACTGCAAAATGAATGAAGTTAACACACATTAAACTAAACTTTGAACTAACCTGTACTTCATTGTAGTATGGTGAACGCGTTACGTCCCTGTCGGCAGACAGAACACTTGTTGATTTGTTATGCATGCAAGCCGGCAAAGAGCAATTACTGGGAATTTCGCAAACTTTCACTAGCCACTTAAGGTTTATCCCGGTACTCGCTGTCGCCGCTGAATTGATATAGCACCACACAGTAATACTTCGTGACTCCGCAGATGATGCACTCAGAACGTCTTTATAGAAGTGACATGCCATGCACCACCGAGATGAGAGAATTGGTGCTTCAGAAACGTTAGCTAGGGGCAAATATTTAGAGCAGTAAACTGTCACATCATACCCGCCCTACGTCATGTAACTGTCGCATGTGAGGTGGTTCTGTTGGTAAGAACTTTGTGTAATCACAATAGATCTTAATGCTTCCATTGTTTAGCCAATACATTACACAGATTTCTTTTCTTTGTTTGACTTCGGATAACCTACAAAGTAAGTTTAAAAGTAAAGAAGCACAAATGACAGAAATAGCACTGTTTCATATAAACAAAATTTGCCACGACTGTAGCCATATTAGACATGCTAACAGGAAATTTTGAAGTCTTTGAATTTTGTAAAATTGAAGGTCCCAGCGGCAAGAGAAAAGCGTGGTTTATAGCCAGTGCTGGAATCCTGGGTACAAGGTGCCGGTCAGACGGGATAAATTGCAATATATAAGCCAGAAATGAAATCCGAAGCCTTTACCAGCCAGCTAAAGGTATATCATGTAATGGTGCTAGCAAGCTGAATAGAGGCTGCAGGGTGTTCTTTTTTTGGTGGCCCCTGTGGGTGCTCTTGCTTTGAAAAAGTGTCTCAGTTTTAATTTAATTGGCCCTTGGGCAACAAAAAACTTGCCAGCAAGGACCAACAAAATGAATGAACTCCAGGTGTTGCGTGCCTTCACTGCTGCAGTCTTTTTATGTGGGGAAAGGCAAGAGGTTGAGGCCAGATGCTCATAAAATATATCCAATTTGGATACTACTAAACCTAACGCATTTTAATTGTAATGAAACTGTTTATCATATAAATTTTCCTTTAAAATTTCCTTGCAAGATATTTTCCCGGAAGAATCTTGTGGTTATCAATCCCTTGCAAATAACTCGCACAAAGAAAGTCAACGAGTCAAGACAAACGAGCTCCAGTACTTCTGTTATCCATCGGAAGTCATATACTTCTGCTTCTGCTTTGCTTAAACACAGTTTTTCAATGCTTTTGATATGTAACACAATTTGACCTTCACTTAAGTTCTTTAGTAGTTTCCAAAATCAAAATGAAGAAGTATTTCAAGATAGTTTGAAAAAAATAAGAACACGTTTTCTATCTCAGATTAGTATACTTTGCGACCTTAAGATGTATTTTCTGCTACGAACACAATCACAAGATAAGCCAATAATGCAACAAACTTTATTGTTCCAAATCACCAATGGAAGTTTATCTTTTTGACAACAACTTTCTTCACTATTACGCTAATCGGTTTTAACTATCGTGACCCAAAAGTACGAATTCAACTGCAGAAAATACATTACCGTTTGTTTTAGAGTGTTAAAACCTTTCTCTGAAAAGAAACCACTCTTCCGAACCAAAACTATTTTAAGACTAAGATAAAACTTTAGTTTTCTTGAACAAAACTCTAAAGAACATGGTTATTTTTCAGCAGAAATCTTTCTTTATCCCTCGAGCTTTGCGACGAACTAACTCCCATAGTGACAGAAATAGACGTTTCTGAAAAGGAACTCGGGCTAACATCACAGATGATTATACCAAATTCACACTTTAAAACAATAGCTAAATACGTACCATAAGTATTAAAAAACTCGGTGAAAATTGTAGTTAAACTTGGTATACCATATACAAACTCTGGAAGCTGTAAGATGCGTGTAGTCAAAGATAAGATTAGGTGAATCCCCTACAATAAAAGTATCTGATCTTAAATCCTCTATTTCCTCGTTGAGATGCTCTACTTCTGTCTTCAGTAATTGCTTCTTTTTGAGCTAAACCTACAGATACATGTTGATAAATAATTTTGTAATAATTTTGCGTGTAGTCAAAGATAAGATTAGAAGGTGAATCCCCAACAATAAAAGTATCTGATCTTAAATCCTCTATTTCCTCGTTGAGATGCTCTACTTCTGTCTTAGTAATTGCTTCTTTTTGAGCTAAATCTACAGATACATGTTGATAAACAATTTTGTAAACAGTAGTTCGCATTTCCCACTTACCTAGCCGCAGTTCTCTAACTAACCCATTAAACTCCACGACTGTTGCTGTTGAGGAACAGATTAACTCCCTTATGCCCAGTGTTCGCCATGAATGGAAATGTAGTCGTTTCTTCCATTGTAAAGGGAAAATATTTATTAATGGCACTGACTTTAACGATTGTGAGAGGAACACGGCTGTGCTGGCCGGAAGGTTTGTTTGTTGTCTGGTTCTGCAGCTAGTCACTGCATGATAGTTTTTTGCGGGGCTGAGTATTTCTTAGTCTTGCGAGCGACAATTGCATTCGTCACTTTGGGTTTTTTGTCTGCATGTTGTTTTACCTGCGAAGTACAGTATTGTTGGTTTTGTCATCAGCAGATGTCACAAGGATATTTGATGCAAACGAAATTTCTAAATCATTTTGCTGCTTAAAGATACGTGCTTGTGGTTTGCAGTTTCAGTTAGTGAGAGGAGAAAATCTTGGATTCATGCTTCCAAGTCAATATTAAATAATAATAATAATGATAATGATGATGATGATAATAATAATAATAAATAATTTTATACACTTAGCTGCTAAGTTAAACCAAGTTACCAGTTTACAGGTATATCACGAAACTTTGTTGTCAAAGTCTGCCAAATTTCTCCTGCATTCTGATGCGGCTATAATCTCTTTATCATGTAACAGGCGGAAATATTCACTCTAAATGTCAGGGCTTAAACAAAAAATCTGACAACGATGATTTGGGGTACTGAAGAGTTGTAAATGCCGTTTCTGAAGTCGCCGACTGAAGGAAGTTCAAAAGCTGGTAATGGGGGGATGGAAGGGGGGGATGCTATTTGTAAGAGGCTTTATCTATTTAATGCTTATTTATTTATTTATTTAATGATTTGTTTGTTTAAATTCGTTGAAACGCACTGTTTCACTTGACGCGGCACATCCAGAAAGTCCACGAAGAGCAGGCGGTTTGTGTTTTCGATATATATTTATTTGTTTGTTAGAAGTCATCTAAAAACATTTAAATTCATTCTCATTCACTTTCATTCATTCATTCATTCATTCATTCATTCGTTCGTTCAAATTCATTCTCATTTATTCATTCAAATTCATTCATTCGTTCATCCACTCATTCATTTAGACCTTAATAATCAAGCTCACAAAACAACGTTGAACTCTACCAGCGTGCACTGCAATGTTGCTGTTGGCATCATTCTCGAGGTATTAGATATAACTAATGTCTGTTTAAATCTGATTTACGTTTGAAACCAGAACTACAGTAAAGGGAATCAATACACTATGCTTTGCAAAGGAAATGCTAGTAGTACCAACAAAGCTTCAAGTGTTTCGAAGTCGAGTTTCGATTGGGAGCGGCGACCGCAAACTTGTACATGACAGTCAAATTGTAATGGTCGTAAAATTTTAAATCGTGATATTTCAAGTATATCGGTAAAACGTTTATTCAAATATACGCGCAATTCATATACGGTACTCACAAAATACAACGTAGTTGCATTCGCACTTTTAAAGGTCCAAAATATCCAACTGAAACAAAAACAATACTTGGCGTCTCTTTATCGGTTATGTACATGCCCGTGATAAATCATTTCCCCTAACTCGCAGTACCAATTCACTTTTAACACATTTTTTCTCACCTCAGGCACCCAATGTCGGTTACTACACTTATAAATACAACCTAGAAAATAATACTGTCAGCCAAGCGAAAGCACTCTGGCAAGAACACTTCCAAGCTTTGAACAATAACATTCACTTGTACATTTCGTGTCATCAGACCATGACGACAAATACGCTTCTACAAACTAATCAAAGGCTCTGTGAGCCAACTCATTCATATTGTCTGAGGGATGAGATTGAGTTTTTATGTGTAATTGCACTTCATGGTTTGTTTCAGTTTTGCCTACTTTTATTGAAATACATGAATGTGTGCAGTGTGATGCATTGCTATGAGCTTCATATAAGTATGCTGTGTGCATGGATCTTCATAATTGTGGGCTGAAAATGAGTAGGGGTGGTTAATTGGTTGGGTGGAAGGATACGGTAATGCACACAGGGAACTAGCTCTTTGGGGCTTTGGAGTGATGCATTTCACTGAAAGTGAGCAGAAGTGAAACATACTACCATTTGTTTGCTTTCCTTGCAGTTTCACAAATTCGTGGAACCTCTGGTTAGTTTCTTAACAACAGTGGGCGGGGCAGTAGAACAAAGCAAGTGGGCCAGTGATGCATAAAAGGATTGGGCTATACATTGGTGCTTGCGACAGTGCCCACTATAAAAATCCTTCATTTTATGTCCAGCCCCTCCCATAACTTTTCTTATGGTTGAACAACAACAACAAGAACAACTTGCGATGAACAACAATAACATTCTGAGGAATAGAGAAGTGTTGTGAGGATCAGAAAACCCACATACCTTCTTTGCCTTAAGTGGCATTATTGACAAAGTATATTAACTTCTTTACCTTCATTTACGAAATGTTTTTGTCCTCTTTGATCGCAAGAACAACTTGTGGTGGGGGTGTGCCACCCGCTTGTTTAAAAACTTACCCATTT
>JAOEHT020161423.1:0-11780 GCA_025448195.2 Parazoanthus atlanticus
CCGGCAATTTTGGAACCATTTTTTAAGAAAAACCCTGAAAAATTTCCCTCCCTCCAGAGTTGCGGGTTCGCACCCCCCCCTTCTGAAATTTCTAGATCCGCCCCTGGAGAGTACGAAGGAAGCGTTCATTTCCGGAACGTTTTAGTGCTTGGACAAGCCAGGGAGGTGAGAAGAGGGCTGAGAAGAAGGTCCACCGTGGCGACACCCCTGGTACTGTACTACCTTTCTTCTGTTTAAGAAATGGCCCATGCTTAGGGTGTGTCTATCGAATTATGGATGCAGGCGGGAAATTAGGAAAACACGAAAGGTTCTCCAGCTTCTCGAGTGCTCTACCAACTTTCCAAGTGCATCCATTTATCGACAGGTGCACAACTAAAGCATGGACCATTTCTTTTAGATAGTTGTACCATTTCTCTCAGGATTATAAGAAAAAATGTTCACCGATCGAGTTGTTTTCGCAGTTCATTCTATAGCAAAGTTCGGTATCTCCCTTTCAATTTCCTGATCGTCGCTTTCAAGTATTACTTTATTTTTCGTTTGGAAACTTTTTTGATAGCTTCAGATTTGCTTTCGTATACTGCAACTTAGGACGCATGGGCGTGCGCTTATCGAGATTTAGACGCACTCTCGCGCCATACAAAAAGCGCGCGAAAAATTGACAGTTTATGATATTAATCACGAATGCATTCTTTTTATCATTGTTTAGATGTCTGTTGTCAGAACAGTTTTCCGAGAAACTCCTCTACAGCATCCCTTGTGTGCTCTGAGGTCATATCGTCAATGTCTTCTTTCTTGATACCAAATTTCTCTCCAATTGCTCTGGCCAGTTTTGCTGCCTTTCTCAGTGATTTGTTAACATTTTCAAACACCTTCTTGAGTCGGTTTTGTGTCTCACAGTGAGAGAGTAGCGCTTTGGCCACGCGAAGCTTCAGATTGTTCGCTTTTCTTATCTTGTGTTTCAGCCTTACCAGTTTCGCTTTCGGAGCTTTGGCCAAAATTTGCGCATGCGAAGAAGAATTTCGTCTCTTGTTAGATTTCTTCAAAGGACCAACCGCCTTCTGGTTCCTTTTCTTTGCTGGCTGTGGGCTGGAATATTTTTCTTTCTGGATGTGTTTTGCATGTTTACTTAACGTCTCTTTGAATGCCTTACGCTGCTTGCTAGTGCCGCTCGCAGGATCTTTCACTTTTTGTTCTCGGCCATCGCGATTCCTTGGAATGTGACTCTTCTTCACACTGATTTTCGTTTTTCTCCCATCCACATTTTGTTTCTTATCTTCCATTTTGGAGTTGGTTTTGTTCTTGTGTATTGTTCCATTGGGTTTTTTAACCTGTTTAATAATAGCTTTAATATACCTCTGCGACACTCCTTTCTTTTGAAGATAACTTGCCAATGTTTTTCTAGGAAATTTTTGAAATACTTTTATAATTCTAGGGTTGATCTTTGCGACAGCGCTTTTTTCCCGCAACCGTTTCTTTTGCTTTTCCTTCGCTGTGCCGGGAATTGTGGATTTCTTGGAATGACTTTGCGCTTTGGTTTTTGAACTTTTTAGGTGAGTAGCTGCTTTTGATATTTTTTTAGCTCGCTTGGTGGAGTTGACATTTGTTTTCTTCTTGACTTTGCCTTTTGGAGCCCGACTGTCCGTCCGTCCACGTTTCTTGACGTGCAAACGCCCTGGAAGTTTTATAACTCTTGGACGAGAAAACGATTTCTTGCTTAACTTTTTGCTCGCGTTAGTATGTTTCTTTGATCGTTTCTGAGAATTGACAACTACGTGCTTCGATTTAAGATTTTTTGCCCTATGTTTGGAAATCTTTTTGGTAGGTGGGTGTATTTTCGGCGTTCGTTTCTCACGTGAATGAGCACTGTTTGTATCTCTGACCGCCCCAGACTGCACCGCTGAGCCCTCGGTTAATATCCACTGGTTGATCTCTGCGGCTATCAGTTGGGACTGGGTTTCAGCTTCGCTGATGACTCGGCCCAGTCCTTCCTCTTGTGTTGCTATAGAATCGAAAAGAATAAACTAAGAATATTGATTAGAATGGAGAGAATGTATTTACTTCTAATCTTTCAAAGGTTCTGATAAAATCCCAAATGTAAAAACTGACATTTATCTTAGGCAAAATATCTTCGCTTTTATAAAATTTAACCGGGAGACTAAAGAACATATCTCGATATGTCACTGCTTCATTTCAGTACTGGCATTTCGGTTTGACTTTATTATCATTATCATTATCATTATCATTATCATCACCATCATCATCATCGTTATCATCATCATCATTATCATTATTACTTTAAAGGAAAAAAATAGTCCTGGTATCAATCAATAAACAAGAGTGTAAAATTTCATGTTGGCTGAAAAATCAAATCGAAATCTTTGTGAAAGTTAAAAGTTATTCAAATCTAAAAAAACAAACAAGGATTATTATTCTAGTTCTCGTTAAATCGATTAACCCAAGCGATAAGTCACTTTTCCATTATCAACCAGCAACAGGTTGTTTGATACGAGCTCGAGCTGAATGGCTGCAAGGCAAAGTCGGTTACCTCAGAACTGTATGTCAGACTAACTGATAGTTAGCAAAGGGACTCACTTCCTGCGCAACCTTTGGAATTATGCTACATTAGCTGAGTATATACGAATATGTCTTTTGTATGCATGGACTGACGGATTTAAGATTATACGGACGGATTACATTTATGGCACGGTCGGAGATCGAATGTGCCCAGCGTTAAACGGTTAACTGTTATGGGGGCTAACAGCCCATGCTTCCAAACAAAACCTTGAACAGTTGAACTCCAAATCAAACTTGGTTTCCGTTGAATCTCCGCCTCCCCAAAAGTTTTAATTTGTTTTGTAACAACTGTATGAAAAGTTGATAATATGTAATCAATAACAAACGGTCGCAAAGCATGTTGGTTACGAATGAACCTTTAACCTAGAGTAATAAACCTCAGCGCTGTAAATAAATTGTTTAGTTCGTTTGGGAGATAATGAAATTTTTATCACAACTACAATAATTATTTGCTATTTCTTTCTCCATGCGTGAGTCACGTGTATCTTGCATATGGAATGGTGTGGTCGGGTCACAATACTAACCCAATATTACGTACACCTTGTTTCTAAGTCAGCAAAGATTAAGTGAAATCAAAAATGTTAATTAAACTGAGCAGGAAATAATGAACAAAAGAATATACTTAGTGAAAATGCTAGAGAAAATACTCAGTGGTATTCAGTTGTAAGAGACCGCACAGAGAAATAATTTTGTCCCTAATTATCACTGTTAAATTCAACGAAGGATTTATCCTGCTGTTACAGATGACTTTGTGCTTATATTCATTTAAACATTTTCCTTTCTCTGAGGCTCTTACAACTGAATACCACTAAGTTAAAATAGCAAATCTTGTGTAGAAATTCAGTAGTATCACAAGACAATACAGGTCCACCTCACCTCGTATTGTTTGGTACTGGATACATACAGCAACAACTGACAAGAATGCAGTGAAAGCTTCCATCGCTGAAACTAAAAACACAACAAACAGTGTATAATTTATACTGACAAAAGGTTATGGCAAAATTTACTCTTTAACTAAAACGAAATATTTTTTAGTTCTTCTTGAATTTGGAAAGCCGAAAACCTTCTGCATCAGTCAGTGTTATTTCGTGACTCTTTCAGTAGTTTAGTAAAACAAAGATTATTACAATCGCTGTTGCTTGTAACTAGTTATAACTACCATCTTGGTTGTGCAATGTTTCATTGTTCAGTTTTGATTGCAAATTTGTATCGAATTATAGCTACTTATTACTTAGACACATTTTCAATATTTGACATTTTGGCGGACAGTTGCTTGTCATCGTTATTGTACAACATGGCACGGTCGCTTCAGAGTTAAACGAAATGTAAATACTCGTCCTGATCGTTGGTTTGTGCACAGCTGAGAAAGGAAAGCTGTACCAAATGTGGACATTGATTGCACTGTTGACCTTTAAATGAATAAAAACGTCAACAAGGTCCTGCAGAACTGTAAATGAAAAGACCAAAATAATTAGAAATTGGCTTAGTCCGACATACCTTCAAATTCCTTGTAAAATTTCTCGTTTAAGCTGCATATAACTGGACATTTTATGCACCCGTAAATAGCCGGTAAATAGCAGTGCTACGCCCGACCCGTATTTGTTGATCAAGGCCGTACAGTTTATTGACAACAAAAGAAGGGCAATAATCGATCGGTAACGCCCTGTTAATCGTGCCACCTGTTTGCACAGTATGACCACCTGTTACTGATACTGACCCAAAGAAGTATCATGACCTTTTATGACTGCTGTGATCATCTGTGGTTTGAGAGCTGATGATTGTCCTTTTGACATCTCAAATCGATATTTTGACAGTTTAAGGAATTTCGCCTAACCATGATGCTTTGCGGTTCATTTATTCAAGTTCGGCAGGCTGTCTGGTAAATAGCCTTGCAACTTGCAAGTTGTGCAAATTCAATTTAATTTAATCACTCTTCACCATTCTTAACAACAATATACATGTACGTGTGTAGGGAGGTGCGAATCATTCTCTTCTTTTTATGCATTTCTTGGAAATCGCAGGATATTTCTGTTTCTTCGAGTATTTTAGCCCTGTTTTATATGATTTCGTACGGTTGTTTTAAGTGTGTATTTGTATTTGTGTTTGTATTTGTAAGCAATATTTATACAGGAGCAACCAATTTAGCATGGCTAGTTTAAATGGAGTCCTGATATAGCACAATTCTTGTAGGGGAGGAGGTGACAGTCCACAACACCATCAGTAGCCTACTCCTATCGACAAGTGTGTCGGTTCTTCAGGGTTCGATTGTTTATGTTGCACCGAAAAAGTGTCACAGCGAACGATGGCGGCCATTTTGAAACACCAAAACAACAAAACAACAAATAAAAGAAGGACGTTCATTGGACAGCTGACATGAAAGAAGACAACCAATCACATGGAAGGCATTTTGTGCTTTTAGCGCCTCGTGCTGCGATAGCGAAGGTGTGAGAATTATTCTTTGAAAGCGTCGAGCGTCGCCGGAACAGCAAAGTTTGCTGTCTTTAACTTTTATGACCGAAAAGCAGTCCAACTATCGCCTTCATCAGCGTCATGCGAAAGAGGATTTTCGGTGATGAACCATCTGAAGAACAGCAAGTGCTCCAGAATGGCACAGGAATTACTGTCAGATCTCATGCGCATTGCACACATGAAGAGTAGCATCAGAAATTATAAGCCACAACCTGCTATTTTGCATTGGCTGAGAAGTGTCAAGACGACTAGGCATATCAGGACTGCCAGTTTCAGTGCCAATCAAAGGCTTGGTCAAGCTTCCAGCCCTGGATCTAGTGCAATTACCAGTCCTAGACTGAGTCAAGTTTTGGTAACTACTGGATTATTAAACAGACTGTTTTTTCCTTAAAGCACATGCTGGAATGGAACAAGTTTGGCAATGATATTATTGATTTCTGACTTTGTCTTGTTAAAGGAAAGCAATTGTCTGTTGTTTTATTACAGCATCTCAGTATTCAGATCTAAACTAGTAAAGACTAAATACTTTTTGAGTGTTGTAATCCTTATCTGCAACCCACAAGACAGATAATTATATTTTGTAGTTATTATTATTATTATTACATTGATTAACCAATATGTTACAGTATGTATTGTTACAGTGTTTGACTATGTTGATAGTAGTCTCAACAAAGTTTGTATGATCAAGATACTGGACTTTTAGTATAATATTTCAATGAACTTAATATTGCATTGTAACTAAAAGCCCTTTTTATCACCAGTCATAAAAACGGCATTAAAAGTTTGTGTCTGGCATTTGTTTTATTCAAACTGTGAAGATGGTTGTGGCAAGTGAACGTTTCATTTTGGCAAGTAAATTCTGAAACCACTCGCCAAAGGGACAAGTGAGTTTTCAGATTTTTTTCTAACCCTGCCAGACTTTACTGGCATCTGCAAACTGTGATCCGGTTGCAGCACAAAGAGCTAGAGTGGGTGGATCTATATTTAGCTACATGTACAGTAGCCAAGAATCGTCATTCAGAGCCATACATCCCCTTAAGTTGTGGCAGCGTATAAGCCATGAGGATGTTAACACAAACCAGTATGGAAACATTCTCAAAGTTGTTCATTTAACAAGTCTTTATCCTCTCTCCAATGCATCCTGCGAACATCGTTTCTCAATGATGGGGAGAACAAAAACTGACTGGCGCTGCCGACTTACCAATGAGACAGTTGACATGTTGATGAGGGTTGACAGTGAAGGACCACAGCAGCTGGCAGAATTCAGTCCTCGACCATCAGTATTAAGATGGTGGGACAAGTGCAAAAGGAAGCCAGACACAGTGCCATATGGAGAAAGAGCTTGAACTGATGTTTCAGATGAATGATGATATGTGGTTCATTGTGTTATCATTTCATTTTCTTACTGTTATTTAATAAATAAAGCACGTTACGAAATTTTGAAAATTTTGCTAGTCATTTTCTGATTTTGCTAATAGGAAAAATGTTACTAGCATTTTTGTGCTAGCACTTGAAGATCCTAATTCGAACTCTGATTACTTTGTCTATGAGAATGCCCATTTTTTTAGTATTTAAAATTGTTTTCAAAAATGGAGGTATTCACGCTTGTTTGTCACGTGAAACAGATTTCTTCAATAACTGAGATAGAGTTCTCTGAAAAAATATGCAAATAAAAGTTAGAAGATTCATTAACCTTGAGTTAGGTTACTTCCAAGGGTTTGGATGGGTTCGATTAACCAAGATTTTGATGGATTCTCCGAGAACAATTTCTTTCCGGGTTGGACGTGCATACACGCGCCGTAAGTAACCTAACTCAAGGTTAAAGATTACTCTATATTATTTGAAATATTTTTCAGAGATCTCAGTCGACTCTATCTCATTCTTGTACCCAGAGCCCACGCGACCATCGGCCAAACGAAGGGCTCTGGTCGCATCGGCAACGGAAGTCAGATTCTCTGACTTTTGGTCGAAACTAAAACTATTCATTTCGCGGCAGGGAGAATTAATGTTGCCAATCCGTGGTTAATCTGAAAAGATTTAAACGATCTGTGTCAGATCTGAGGTGTATGATGAAGAATGATGCACAAAATTTCAGAATTACACTGGCCGAAAAGTCAGCGAATCTCTGACTTCCGTTACTAATGCGACCAGAGCCCTCCGTAGGCCGCGTGGGATCTGCGTACGAGAATGCCATTGAAGTAATCAAAACTAAGGCCAAACAAAATAGTATGTGTGGTTTCTTTGTAACATACCTTTAAACTATTAGAATCGGACTTCATATTTTATTTTTTGTTAACTTGTTTATGATTATAAATCTCTTTAAAGAAGTAAATATTACTGGGGTCTTATAGATAACGCGTTTTGCTCGTGAATTAATAAAACTGTAGGATTTGACATGACAAAATCATAGCATATTACATTGCAAAGAAGGCATGAGATCAACCGAAGTCATAACTGTGAAGAATTTTGTTTTAATAAACATTTCTTCTGGTACTTGATTATTGTGTCAAGTCACTGGTCAACAGTTAAAGCGTAGCAAATAGAATTTCGTAGGGTTGGTAATTTTGACGATCAAAAATTAGGGTGGTAAGGTCACAGGAACCACATGTAATTTTTTGTTTGGCCTAACTAATTTGATCACATTCTAACCCGTTTTGCTCGCCCTCTTGTTAGGTCTTAATACAGTATTAGGCAATTGTTGACAGATTACCCTGCGTTACTTTTTAATCAGTAAAGGTTTGACTCTACATATTTGCTCGTCTTATCTGCCGTGTTGTCTAAACCTTACCTCTGTACCTAGAAGTTCAAGCCTGATAGAATCCAACAACTTGATCGGAAGGCTCCGCAGTAGACTGAGTACTTCCCTTATTTTGTAATCAGGTAACTAATAAATATTGACAAACATTAAAAGAATGTTAAGAAAAATGTATTATAAATACAAAACTATATAGATATGATACTCTCTAAAATAGACGATCTATAAAACTATTAAAGGCTAAACTCTTAGAAATTGTTTAAAGTCCAAATATTTTCCTTTAAGAACCACTAATCACAGAACTTATGTGAATAACTTAATTTATTGAAGCTCGCAGAAAGACTACAGTCTTTTTAATAGTCCAGTTTCGTATTCGTAGTTGCCGCTGATTACAATGAGTGCAGACTCGTTTTCACGGCGTTAGCGTCGACTTGATGTTTAAATATATTCATAATACCAATGTAGATATGAGCTATTTACAACTCCAAGTTGAAGCTAACGCTGTAGAATGAGTCTTCAGTCATTGCGATCAGCGATGACTGGGAGTACGAAACTGGACTATTCCCGATGGCGGCTTTTAACCAACTTAAAATCCGCTTTTGTTAAAAAAAAAAACGTTAAAGAAAAATGGCCGTTAATAGTTTTATATATTCTTAGCACAATTGACCAAAAAACTCATACATGCACGTTCTTAACTATCTGTAATAAGATCGTTCCATTATGCTAAGTATAAACTCGGATCAGACCACCAAGTCCCATTTTTGTTAGGATTTACACAAAGCCGGTAGATGTCAACTTTAAATTTAAATCGTCCAGAGTGCCGCAGCTTTAACACTGTCCGATGGAATCTGTTTTATAAAATTGAGATTAAAACAATTTTGCACACTTAGAGAATAGGATGGGATTAAGAATATAATTAGACAGCCAAAAATGGTTACATTTGAACAAACTTGAAGTTTAACAGGAATTCCCACTATTTCTTAAAAAACTTATTTATTTTGGTGAAATATGAAATATGAAATTCAGATTGCCAGATTCGCTACTTTAATAACAGGTCTTTTAAGGCCAAAATTTAAAATTTCCATTAAAATCAAAGATGTGTTTTCACGATTGAAGTTGTTTATTTATTTGCAAGACTTCGATTGACTACTATAATATGCTCTACTTTACTTTTCATATAAAGTACACTTAAGAGAGAGAACTAACAAATCACTTTTAGTTGCATGTCGAATATCGGGCAATAATAAAGACAACAGATTGGCTGATCTGAACTTATTTTTGGTTTATAAAATAATGGAAGGTCTTGATCTTCAGATTGCCAGATTCGCTGCTTTAGCTTTAAGAGGTATTAAATTTCCCTTAAAGTATATGTGTTTTCGAGATTGAACTTGCATGTTTATTTATTTGCAAAACTTCGATTGACTACTATAATATGCTCTACTTTACTTTTCATATAAAGTACACTTAAGAGAGAGATCTAACAAATCAGTTTTAGTTGCATGCCCTTGGTACTGATCTTAAAAGTCTTAAAAAGCTGCAGACAATAATAGAAATAATAAATTGGCAGATCTGGACTAAATATCGTTATCATTCGGTGCATTTCGCCCAGCCCCACGCGCCCCTGTTTTCCTAAACACTGTTTGCTCAACTCTACTGTCAATGATTTTTTGTTCACGCGAGAAACTGATTCAATATTAATCGCTTCCACTTTCCAGACTTCCTCGCATTTTAGATTCAGCGTCAAAGACCGAGACAGCCGTGGCGAGAGGATGCCTAGTCCACCCATAATGCACAGCGCGTCACGGCAACTGACCCAGTATGAAGTCCGCTCAAGGCAGCGAAGACCCAAGTCCTCTTTTCAGTGACACGTTGCCTCGTTTTATCCTTTAGTCAATTTCTATGATCAACCCTGAACGAATCAACAATTAATAATTTAGGAATCATAGGTAATTATGTACAACACAGAAGTTTACCATATGTTTAAGTAAGGTTCTTAAACCGTAGAATCTCGCTTGTAAGCCCAGGGCGTGTTTTTGTTGTTAAGAGTTTTGGGGTGGGCTTGTAATAGTCTCTTAACCACAGGGATTTACAGTGGAATAGAAATAACGTTTCGAAACTTAGCTATGAACTTCCCGGACAATACACACGGAAGCTCTTGAGATATCTAATTTTGTTTCTTTAAGTTGTCTTTACAAAAGGACTGGTAATTTGTATCACAAAAAGGAGCCAAAGTTACTGCAGCTACAACATTTTTTCTGTGAGACCCTGGGATACATCGGGGGGAGAGGGAGGGGGGAGGGCTTGCAACCCAAATATTTTTGGGTTTAAAACATGGGGGCTTATCAGCGGGCTTTTACGGTATTCTTCCAGACAATGGAAATAGCAAAAGATCTGTGATGATGTGGACCGATGGCGAATGAAAGGTAGTAATGATAAATTATAGCGAGTGAATGATCGTGAGTAAACAATAGAGAATTATAGTTGGTGATTGGTGAATAATTTTTGATGGTGGCTAATGATGGTGATATGTAATGTGATGGATAATAGTGAGTGAGTGAGTGAGTGAGTGAGTGAGTGATTGGTAATGATCAGTGAGTAGTTATAGTAAGTGATTAATGAAAGATACTGGATGATATTGAGTGATAGACAACGTTGGTGAGTGATGGCTGACCATGGTGATTAATAAGCGTGATGTGTAATACCGGGGAATGAGTGGGTGAGTGGTAGTGATCAATGAATAATTATAGTGAGTGACTGGCAAAGACAGTGGATGATGTTGAGTGAAGTACAACTTTGGTGAGTGATGGCTAACGATAGTGAATCATGAGTGTGATATGTGACACCCGTGAATGATGGTGAGTGAGTGGTAGTGATCAATGGAGCATTATCGTGAGTGATTGATAAAGACAGTGGATGATATTTGGTGATAAACAAAGTTAGTGAGTGATGTATAACAATACTGAATAATAAGCGTAATATGTAACTACAGTGAATGATGCCATCACCTATCAGCTGTTTGTAAATGAACCTGTTTAGACAATTTTTCCAATTTATTTAAATAGGGTTAATTTCATTCTATATATATATGAAGCCGGTTTTTCTACAAGACTGAGTGATTCGTACATTTATATTAAAAATAATTTGCTTGTTTTGCCTTTTAGAAGCAGAATTTTTAAACAATTTATGTAGTCGCATTTTATTGTTATGATTAGTGTTAAACGTGGATGTGGATGACAGATGTTGGAAAGGCAGCGACGAAACGGAAGTAAAGCGGCTAACAGCATCAGCTTTTTTTCTAAAATTACTAACAGTGGTTCTTGTACTGCTTTCTTGATCTTTCAATTCATCCGTTTATTCGCCTGCTGAAAGCTTGGTTCATAGTTGCGACAGAAGGAAGAACAGAAGCGTAATGAAATAAATTAATTTCGAAGTGTGAAGCAGAAGCGGGAGACTCGTTCCGAGTGCATAATCCTCGTTTGCATGCAATTTTCTATCAGAAAAATCTATTCGTGGGCCTGGGAATGAGCAATGCGATTGGCTTATTCTTTTGCTTCCGATGCCGTGTTTCTGGTTTCCGGTTTACGCTGAGGCCTCGGTTGGATGTTCAAAGGGTGCAGGTCATTTCACTGGAGAATTCTTGGAAAAAGACGTAAGGTTCTTGGAAAAGACAGGACGTATTCCGGTTTTTCCATTCAAATGATAAACGGACCAGGGTTCTCGCGATCCTTGAAAGTCCTTGAATTTCATTTCGTTTTACAAGGACTTAAAAACCCTTGAATTTAGACTTTTGTCCTCGAAAGTCCTTAGAAATAGCACTATAGAGATCATTACTTGTTAAATTTTCTTAAACACGAAGACTCACTATAAAAGGGAATTAAGCTCCGTCCCCTGCAGCTTGAGCGCCACAATTCAACCGAAATCCAAAATGGCGGCCGAGTGAATGCAACAAGCGAGAATAACACGCTACTTCGGGAACACAACC
>JAOEHT020161485.1:0-11779 GCA_025448195.2 Parazoanthus atlanticus
CATTTTTATTAAATTTATTTTTTTTCTTAACATTTTCATTTCAGCCTCAGATTGTTCTTAATTTGTTCTTATTTTTCGGGCGATTTGAGCCTCACTGTTCTTATTAAGTTTGTTCTTAGTATAAGAAAAGTGTACCTTATTACCTTCAACAACCAACATGCACTCGTAATCAACTTCGTATAACTTTTGAAATAATCAAAGTTTGTAAAATGATGGCACTTTGGCAATGTTTATTCTTGTTACTAAACAATCTCTTTTCGTTTCCTGTTTTAAACTATTACGCATTTTGAAAGATAAGTTAGTTTCTTTTTAATCACTGACTAAACTTCTGCGCTGCCTGCGAGAGAAGTTGCCTAGCTCAGTCTCTGAACGTTTTGCGCTAACTAGTGAAATAAACACTGAATTCCTGTACATCACAATTTTTGCGATGTAGTGACGCTGCCACCAGCCGAACTCGAAGCATATGGGGTGTATTTGAGATTCGCTATTAAAACAATATTTATAGCCCCGACAGTATTTGTACACTTGGTCTTGGAGACAAGAATATACTACCGAAAAGAAAAAACCCAAAACGTCTAAAAAGAACTAAATCTTTTTGAAATTATGAATGGTAAAATATCAGTTTAGTCAGTTATATAACTTCGCTTAACATAACTGAACAAAGCATAAAAATCTTATTGAAAAACTTTTAAACATTTCAGAATGAAATATTTTTTAAACGTGCGGTGTTAATAGGTTTTGCCCCAGAGACTACTGCCTACGAATACTGGAGTGTGTTACTGTCGAGACCTAAATCTCGTCAATGCATCTGTTACCATAACTTTGACTTTGAGGTAAAGGCTTTCGATAATTACCTACTTTTGATTTCATTTTAATTAATGTTCCCTAAAAGTAGTCTGACAGTAAGAGGACGTGGCCACAAACTGATAACATAGCTGATGTGTCTGCCAACTTCCTGGGTTAGCTTTGTTCGTGTTCAGAACGACTTCGCTTCCTTGGCGATTCTGCGGATTTCCGTTATCGCCTAGAATTAAC
This sequence comes from Parazoanthus atlanticus, assembly GCA_025448195.2. Taxonomy (NCBI): domain Eukaryota; kingdom Metazoa; phylum Cnidaria; class Anthozoa; order Zoantharia; family Parazoanthidae; genus Parazoanthus; species Parazoanthus atlanticus. The sequence goes on from JAOEHT020161485.1 coordinate 1,036, forward strand.
GTATGCTGACCGAGTCTATTTGCAGTGAATTATGTTTGAGTGTTTTCCCGCCAGCTCCTTGTGCCATGATGTCAGTGTCAATTAATGAACAAATAAAGGATATAGTCCTTAACATACGGCTGTTATAGTTGTTTCTTCTCTCTTGACCTTTTCAAAAATATCGTAAATAATTAACTAACGGTCTTGTCTATATAGCCTCTTGTTATTTCAGTTAGCTAAGTACTGTTATTCCTGTTTGCTGTATTTCTCTCTCATAAAAAACCACACATTAAAAATAGTGCGTAACTAGTAGTATACTAAACGGCTAGTGAGATGCTGCCGAGTACATTGTGAAAACAGCAAATGATACTGTCATTAACTATCTCACTCTGTCACAAAATGTTGCCCTTAGTATAGATGTGTCCACTACTGCAAGTTACAAATACAAATTTTCAAGGTCTAAATTTCTACCTTAATGATTAAAAAGTATTTCTTCTCAGTAGCATTTTTCACACTATTGCAACATAATTTCCGCGAAATATCTTTTTTTGATCGAGTCAGCCAGAATCAGGTTTTTGGACGGTTCGACTCTGTCTTTACATAATCCAGAAGTGGGAGAACTGTTTTCAGACAATCTTATTTCACAACCACTGGCACAACTTTCAAACGTTCTAGTTTTAAAATTCCTGATCAGGTAGGTATTTTTAAAAACTCAGCCTATACTAATTATAAAAAAACGATGAGTAAAACATATTGAACTCGGTCTTCGATACTCGCCCCCACAATCGCTATGGGAAAATGCATGTTGCACTTAACCAGAAGACCGATTTTAGTTGGATTTTACTACATGAGTAACCTATATAAGTCTGAACAAACTATCAACTCTGAACACGACAACATCAAAACCGTAAACTTGTATTTCTTTTATTCGACCGAATAAACGCAAGGCTCGAAATTCCAAGAGTATTGAATAAAACAGAGACTTCACCGCCGCTCGCTTCCGGTAATGAAGTGGGTGCTCCGTCCAAACCTAAGGGGTGAGGTGAAGTCTCATAATATTTTTTGAACCTAAAATCCTGTAGAACAAAAATAGGATCGCTGTCAAACGACAGCAATAAAGATATTGTGTTCAGTTTGACGTGCCGTAGAAATACAGGAAGTTACAAAGAAATGAAAGAGATATGTACGAATTGGAAGTTAGGACAGACGAAAAGATTGCCTGATCAAATACCTTCAGTTTAACAATGATATCTATTTTTAGGATACGTTGTTCTGTGCAGCTGCTGCCTATGGAATTTTCTACTACTAAAGATGGAGGGTTAAGTCGGGTGTCTGCCGTCTCGGAACATTCATCCAACGATGTCAACACGTACAGAGTTACGGAGGCGTACAAGTATTGTTCTTAAAGTTAACTGAAAAGGGGTTAAGGTTATGTCAAGGAAAAATACTGATATTTCGCATTATCTAGTTTCTGTAGAATAAATTTCGATGGTTTCGAATTTAGACCTGTCAGTGTTTCAGACGCCCTGCTACAGCCGAACTTAATTCAGACGAAGTTAAACTTGACTGCAAATGTTCGTCTATTTTATTACATGGATTGTAAAAGTTCGATAAGTCAATTAATTTGTCCGGAAATTATCCTGCGTAGCTCGGCGTTCTACAGTGTAGTCAGTCGACCAGCTAGAATGTCGAGTTATCCGGCAATATGAAACATCTGTGCAAAATAAACTGTTTAGACTTTAACCGGCCATTTGTTTTGGAGGCAGTTTTGCGGTCGAGTTTAGTGACTTGAATTAAATTCGACTGAATTAAGTGCGAATGTAGCACGGCGTCTGAACAGACCTAAACTAAAGTTGAGGATGATCATGATGATAGGATGGATTCAATGGCCGTTTACTCGTCAATTGACTCGTACATAGTCATATTGTATAAATTATGTTTGTTCTTTCGTCATGTCTCATGATGTGTTCGCGCTTTGGAAGTTTTGGTCCCAATTAAAGCATTTTTCACTATAGTTTAATTTACGAAAATCCTCAGTTGACATAGCCCCATTAAACTTTATATGGAAGGTATTACCGGTTTGAAAAATTGTTGACTGATTGTTGTAAGTAGTGTATATATTTATATATTTCTCGAATCAATCAATCCTGTGACATTTGTGAACTGTTGCAGGTTGGGCGTCAGTATATCAACAGGTTGATTGACAACATTTAAGTTTGACCTTTAATGTTCCTGCGCTGTGCATTTAAGACAAATTTCCGGCCATATGTATAGCTGTTGTAGTAAAGATTTCTCCCACGCTACTTTGCGACCAGATAACGATTAGCAACATATCAGAAATAGAAATCGTGCAGGCCGTTAGCCCTGCTGTGGCCGATCAGACAGCTCGAGACAGCGATCACAGTAAGAGATACTTACTAATGACATTAAACAAAGAAAACAAATTTGTCTCCACTCGTCATTTCATACTCCACTCACCACAATTGTTGTTTGCCTCAGGAAGCTCACACTTTCGTAAGTGTTCACCAATTGTTCCGCAATCATTTCTTTTCCGGTCACGAAACGAACCCACTCTTGTGAGTTTTATCGTTTTCCATTTCCTTTGTGTTCCACCGGTTGGCGAATACGTCACTCAAGCGAAGAGCAACAAGAACTGACTTCGCATGCATTTGAGAAACATTTTGGTGCTATTTAACCGTGTGCGTACTTTAATCTACACAGCGCCCGGAATGTTACCCAAAGCGAAAGCTGTGGGCGCGGAAATATTATATCCTCGTATAATTCTGTTGAATGTTGCTTAGTTTTCATTTGTCCTGGCCAGAAATAGTTTCTTCAGTGGCATGTCTTCCGTTCTTCCCGCTCTTGAAAAAGATTTTAATACTTGAACCTAACATTCCTTCAAATAGTCGGGAAAAGATGATCTTCGTACCTGTGTAGTTTCACCAATTAAAAAAATATGTATCATTTGTGAATGAAATGCAGAACTGCAAACAGTTCCAGTTTTCAAACTTTCAGTGAGACTAAGGAGTAGTGTAGAGTAGGAATAATGAAGAGCAAATAAATATCAAAATGGGACTGAAAATTTTAGTGCTTTCTTTCTTTCTTTCTTTCTTTCTTTCTTTCTTTCTTTCTTTCTTTCTTTCTTTCTTTCTTTCTTTCTTTCTTTCTACTTTCATCTACGCCTTTTGGGATGTGAAAGGCACCAAAGCAATGTTTAGTTCTAATTTCTTAAAAACTGCAATATGAAAACTGTGCCTCTATGAAATACGGCTTTCAAGTATTTCCGGAGATTCGTTCGTGTGAAGATTTTAGTTTGACTTAATTTGAAAACGAAGTGCTTGAAAGGTTGGAGATATTTTAAGATAAACATAAATGATCAGTGCGTCCTTATCTGTCGGCGCTTGTTTGTTGGAGAGTCACATTGTGCGCACGCACCTAACACTTTCTTAGTCAGTTCTCTGGCGACGAAAAGGCTATTCAACTTCGAAACTTGTCACTTTCCGTTGGATGAATTTTAGAATTCTTTGCTATCTCCAAACGTACACTTTTGCTCAGGGTTTGTGAAACTATTTTGAGCAGCAAGTCTATTTCAGGAATTTCCCGTTTCTTCCTTCCGGTTTCATCCATTCAAGTAGTTAGTCGCCCGAAGCCAAACAATGAAAAAATATCACAATGTAGTTATAAAGAGTCCAAGCGGAAAATGAGTCCAATTCAAAACAATCAGTGGCCATTACAAACTAATAAGGAGGTACTTCCATCTCTGCGGTCGAAACTAAGCATCCGTTGTTTTGCTAGAGTGGTGTCCGTACTATATATAGAGGACATGTGGTCGTTTGGCTAGGGCCAACAGCTGAAGCGTCCGTATTGGACAAATATCGGTATCGTGAGAAGTGTTGGTACTATAGAGGTCGTTCTTAAGCAAATATGTGAGCGTTGGCTGAGAACAACAGCTGAGCTGTCCGTATTGGACAAATATGTCAAATATCGATATTGTGAGAAGTGTTGATACTATAGTATAGAGGTCTTTTTAAAAAATGTGTTGAGCGTTTTGCTAACCAACTTAAGTGCCCGTATTGTAGGAATATTGGTTTTGTGAGAAGTGTTGATACTATAATATAGAGGTCATTTTAGCAAATGTGTGAGCGTTTTGCTGAGACCAACTGAAATGCTCGTATTGGAGGAATATTGGTATAATTGTGAAAGGTGTTGGTATTATACTATAGAGGTCTTTTTTTAGCAAATGTGTGAGTGTTTTGCGGAGACCAACTGAACTAGTGCCCATATTGGAGGAATATCGGTATAATTGTGAAAGGTGTTGGTATTATACTATAGAGGTCTTTTTTTAGCAAATGTGTGAGCATTTTGCGGAGACCAACTGAAGTGCCCGTATTGGAGGAATATTGGTGTAATTGTGAGAGGTGTTGGTATTAGAGTATAGAGGTCTTTTTAGCAAATGTGTGAGCGTTTTGCCGAGACCAACTGAAGTGCCCGTATTGGAGGAATATTGGTGTAATTGTGAAAGGTGTTGGTATTATACTATAGAGGTCTTTTTAGCAAATGTGTGAGCGTTTTGCGGAGACCAACCGAACTATTGCCCGTATTGGAGGAATATCGGTATAACTGTGAGAGGTGTTGGTGCCAATAAGACTACTGCATGTGCTTCTTTTACGACTTCGCGATGTCGTTCAGGAAGAACTAAATGTAGGTGAAAGTCGTCAATGTCAAGATCTGTTTAAAGGACTATCAAAGCAACTGTTTTACTGCGAGCTTTACACTAACAATGTGAGCTTAGGCCTTCAATATTAAAAGGACAAGGCGTAACATGCCGTCGCAGATCATGGAAAGCCAGGCATATATGAAGTGTGAAAGCGTAACGCCGCGCTAGCGGAAGGAAATATAAGAAAATGCTATGTCATTGCTAGAGTGTGAATAGTATGGCCTCATCGTATCCCTTAAAATTGCGCTCTTTGTTTGTGATTACACATACTCTACGTAGCCCCCAGTGTCATGGAGTAGGCTTTCCAGATTGCAGACATTTTTGCGTGCTGTTTTCCGTGCTTCTTCAGCTCACCTTAGCCTCGTGACAGCGTTCTGTCACAATAGGTTTACTTCTCTCAGTGGACGGACACGTATTGCCGGCAGTACACACGGCTGACAAACTAAGCTTTGCACGATTCGTTGTTTTTGTTCCACCAATTTCGAAGTCTGTCCTTTGTGCTCACTTGATGTGTGTTTGCTGGTTGTACTCTTGTGCGTGGTTTTTCAGCGCTTCTTTGCAAAACGTTCTCATACACTCGAAGGCAAAAGCCATTTTTGCGATGAACACCGGCCAAGGGCTGAAACACGCGGTTGCTTTGATCAATCAGTTTGTCGTTTATTTTTGTGAATCACCGCCGTCGGCGAAGACCGCGAGACAAATTCGGATAATGTTGGAATTCGTCTGTGCGATATTGTGACATGCCGTGCACGTGGAGCGCGAACATCGACTTCATAAAAAAGGGCGTATGCGGCCACTCAGGGCTGGAAAACATCACCCTTCCTTTCAGCGATCGTGTGTAATGATCTTCTATGCCTCCGGACCTATTCGGACGTTCTGTTGTCTTTGAAAGGCATTAAAATTTTGTACCCACGCAAGCATTCTCTATATATTCCGTAAACTTGAAAACGTCCTCCACCACGTAACTAGCAAAACAGGACACAAACAACTGGCGGGTTATCACAGTCCGGGGACAAGTGTCCCTGGTTTGTATCCTCGTACATATTGCCGTGGTTGTTATTACATTCCACTGAACGTTGCAATTAACAAGGCTGTCTTTTTCCAGACATCAATTTGGCGGATTTACACCGCAAAGTTTCCTTTTTAGACTTCCTATTTCTTTTTGATAGCACTAATCCCATTTTACTGTGAATCCTAACCCTAATGACCACAGTTTACGCCAAATTGAGGAAATTGGTCATCGAAGTATTCTCATCAGTCTCGGCCACATTTCACCAGCGTTTTATGAAGATTTATTTAGTAGTGTTATTGAATGCACATGCGGTATGGGTTCAGTTTTATTCAGACCAACGAACTGTCCTCTACTTCAAGAATGATGAGACTAATTGCCAATCAGCAGCTGATCGACCAGATGAAGACATTTCACGAAATATTGACGAAAAACATGATCGGTGTAAATACTGTAGTGCACTCGGTTTCTCTTTCCCCTCAAGCTTTGCGTATAAGTAGTACAATTGTCTGTACCCGTGTGGTACAAAGAGACATGTACGCAAATTCGTCTGGTGCATTTAAGATATTAGTTGTATCGTTATCCCTGCTTTCTTTGCTTGGAAGCAGTTCGCAAGCCCTGACATTGATCGCATCTGAGCATCTTTCAAGACCTTTGCTAGGGCCAACCGAACTGCTGGAATAAATAGCGCGCACAAAGGAAGTGCAAATTGGAGATTAAAGCTTTTATGCACGATTTTCGTAGATTTCTCAGCTTTATTCAGCCTCGGGCATGGAAACCGTTCCCTCCAAGAATGAAAACGGAACAACTTGCAAAAATTATCAAATCAAATGTTTAACTTAAGTATATACACACGTTTTTTATACCAAAAATATAACCCTTAACGGCTTTATAATAACACTGAGAGTGAGACCATTTGAAATGTGCCCAAATTTTAAGAAAAACTGAATAAGAACAATCTCAGGCTCAGGTATAGAATCAATAAATCCATTTGTTTGTTTTTCTATGTGTAGAATTGATAAAAAAAGAACAATTTAAGATTTATTAATTAATTTAAACTGAATTTGTTAAAAAAATAAAACAACGACCAGTATGTATACGAAGTTGTTAGCTGTCCGTCAACAAACACGTGTAGTACAAAGGGTGTATACTGAGATGTGTAATTTCAACACATACATAATATATAAGTTTTATATAATACATCAGGGGCGTACCTTACTGTAAGCCACTTAAGCACGGGTTTGAAAGATTTTGGGGAAATTTTTTCTTGGAACGGCCAAATTAAAAAAAGTCGTAAATTTTTTTTTGTGTTTTCATAATCCAAAAATGTTTTCCGAGCCTGAGTGTCATTGAAGTAGAGAAATACAACATTTACGTGAGTGTAACTTAAAGGTCCAACTAAAGTTACTTTACAGCCTGTAAAACCCGGGTCTTGTACCGGTGTAAATTGGTAACCGTATATCAGCAACATTCCGGTGGTGGGCTTAAAGCTGAAAAATGTCCAGGAACGCCCCTTAAACCAGTCCCTTTAGTTCAAAATTTTACAGACCATCATTAAATCTTGCCAAGGTTGGGGTCATGTTATATTCTTTTGTTATTAGCATTAACATTATTAGTTATTAGTGTTAGTATAAGAGTGTTTATTAGAGTTTGTAACGATGGTGCATTCATGGCATTTTTGCATGGAGTGTATGCCGAAGGATGGAAGATTCTGTGTCCTCGTTTGACTGCGCACATAAACAAACTCTCATACAACTCTCATGTTCATTTGACCCGAGTTTTAAGGATCCACTGGAACCCTGTGTATGCGAAATAACACCAAAAAGCAGATTGAATCAGCAAGTGCACACTATTTTAGGACTGTTAGCTATGCTAATCATTTTGGCCCGGGTCAAACGACCACGAGAGTTGTATGAGAGTTGGATGAGAGTTTTGTTCAATTCTCGTGCGCGCGGTAAAACGATGTTTTATGACAGATTTTTTTTAAAAAAGGAACGAAACGGCCGATTCTATTCTGTGTTTTTTGTGTGTAAATTGACAAGTTTTTTTAAAAGATAATAATAATGGCAAAAAGCGGGTGCCCCTGCAGCAAAACGTGTACTCCGTGTACAACCACAAAAGTACAACTTTCGATACTGTTGCATTGACATATCTACTTTCACTGTTTTGCAGCAAAATTCTTAACCAGGTCTTGGATTAAATACATTTGTACCACTGCAGGAAAACTTGAATTACTTCTTGCAATTGAAGGAAGAAACAAGAAATTGACTATAAAACAAAGGGGCTATTTGATAAACATCACCTAGCACATATCATACCCAGAATGTAGTTTGATTGCTTTTAATTGTGTCAAGATACGAGACTACAAGACGCAGTTTTAAAATTTCTTTTCTTTTCTACTCTTAACATACATCTACACATTTACAAAAAAAGGAAGCGGCCTGCAAAATAGAAGCGGGTGGGGACGTTAACTTGGTCTAGGAAAAGTTTGTTACCTCGTGTTTTCTTAAAACCCCATTCAGTCTTTCGTGATTATTTCTTTGGAATGTATACAGTAGAATATTTACAGTCAACGGACGTTGACGTGAGAACAGTACACTTGGAAGAACTTTGTTCCAGTTTTCAAGATTGTGGCGCGGTTTTTGGCAAAACGTCAAGGCATACACGCTTTTTTTATAAGAACCAGTAACTTTTGCCGACGATTTCAGCCTCAAATTGTTCTTAAATTGTTCTTATTTGTATGAGCGGTTTGAAACAATGAGAAATCAAAACAAAAAGGCAAGGTATTGAAAAACGATGCTGATCGTCCGTTTTTGAGGCGATCTCTGTACATTTGTCTCAGATTACTGACAACTGTGCCTTTTGTCCTCTCTGATCGGACGAGGAACTTTTAGTGTTGCATGAATACATGTATCATTTGGGACAATGGTAGATATAATAAATGAGAAACGGTGCTTCTGTTTGTGTTTTACTGCGTTGCGAACGTAAATGACAAGATTCAGTAAAGTTTCAACTAGAAACATTTTCACTTTTTTTCAGCCTCAGCCTGAGCTTGTTCTTAATTTGTTCTTAATTTTCGGCCAGTCTGAGCCTCGTTGTTCTTATAAAGTTGTTCTTATAAAAAAAAGCGTGTAATCTACTGTAAAGTGAATTATAAGGTATTATAACATCGGGTTGAAATATTAAGGGGAATGTAACTACTCTATACCTAACTAAGAAACTTTTGTAACATATCATATTTCGACGATTAAAATTCTCCATAGTCGGTAATGATCAATTCAAAACGAGAATCCATTGTGTTCCATAAATCAACTGTTTGGTAATAGAAAGAACGCTGTCTTAAAAAAGGTATTTGTACGACATATGTGCTATATCCTTGGAGACAACGATCGTTACATTGACGAATCTAAAGAAATTTTAAAATCAATATTGAGTATTAATGACGAAGTGCTGATTGACTCTGACGGTGTGTAACGCTGCTGGAAATAAAGGTGTCTTAAAATAACGATGCTGTAAAACAGTGTGAATTTAATTAACAACGACGTAAATTAAAATGCATAAAATTAACGCGAATTTTTGAAATTCGCGTTAGTAATATGCATCGTCAATTTCCTATAATAAGGTAACAAATATAAAACAATCCCCTGAAATTGTCCATAAGGGCCCTAAGGTATGGAACTCAATTCCAAAAGATTTTCAGCAGATTCGATCGCTAAATGTTTTTAAAGCCAAATTTAAAGAACATTTACTCACCCAGGCCGTTCATCCATAAACCATTATTCGATAATATGTACCCGATAGATATTAGCCATTGAATTAACCACCGAAAAATGTCTAAGTAAATTGCACCCTTTCATTGGTTATCTACCTGACGACTACGGCTTGACACTGACTACCTATCCCATTATAATCGACCTAACTACTAACTAAATAAAACAAAGAAAATTGCGAAGCCAGTAAAATGAAAGCAGCCTGAAAAGTCATAAGCCCCGAGGTTTCTTTTTTAGACTGTCTGCCACCCTACATATACTTATATAATCCATTAGTTATTTATATAAAAAAAATATTATTTATATATTTCTTTAAGTATGTATTATGTTTATATACTGTTCAGTCTGCTGTAAATTTCTTCACTACGGTGGTTTAAATAAACAACAACAACAACAACCTGTGTTTTTATCAACATGTACAACAGTCTTTTGGTAGTTTACCTTTTCCACCGTAAGCACCTTGTTCGGGACCGGTATTTTCCGTCGGCGTACGAGTGTTGGTACGAGACCAGTCAAACTTGTCGTCTCTGGCCTGTTCCCAGTTGCAAAAACCAGTGTCAAACGTGCAAGCCAAGGCGTGGTTGCTGATCACGGGCGCGTCGTAGCAATCGCTGGCAAAACATCACGAAGAGCATTGGCTGTCAGTTACTGCCCCTTTGTTATGACTTTTGAGACCTTCCGATTCGACTACCGTCTGTTCCAGACGGTCGAATTTCATTCAGTCGAATCTAAATGAAGCCGTTAAACTTTATTGTAAATCCACATTCAAAAACAGTCTGAAGAATTTAGTTTGTATGATTGTTAAATCGTTTCCAACAAATTAATTCATGCAACTAAAAAAAAATTGTTTTAGACGAACAGTTTCTGTCAAGTTTAACAGCTTCCTACTACAGGCCTACGCCGAGTACTACCAATTTGACGACTTACGTACTGTTAAGGTAGACACGACGGAAGTATTTTCAAATCTGCACGCATATGTAAAACGGAACAATATTCCTAGAACTCGAACATCTTTAGCCTTTTTCTCTGCTGCACATTCTGTTTCAATAATAATAATAATAATAATAATACAATATAATAATAATAATAGTCTTTATTGATAAAAATCTACTGAGCAGCAGACGTGCCCAATTGTATATACAATAAAATTATCTAAATTCAAAATATTAAGACTTAAATTATGTGCTAAGAAGATAGTTTTATACCCCAGTGAATCTCCCTTTTTAATAATATTTTAGATTTTTAAAATCATTTGTGGTTTGTTCTTTC
>JAOEHT020161569.1:0-11777 GCA_025448195.2 Parazoanthus atlanticus
ATTCGTCGGCTTCAATTTAGTGAAAACCTTACTCAAATGCGATAAAAGACGACAGAATTACGAGCATTTGAAAATAGATACTAATTTGGTCTATGAGACGCCTTCTTTTCTCCAGGAGACCCCTTTCCTGTTAACGTGCTTCATATATTTGTTTTATACGTACATATGTACAAGTTACGCTTGCCTATATAATCTTTAAGTGTTCCGCAAAGGGATTTTTAATGCATAGTAAATGTGTTATTATATTAGAAATGCGTATTTTAATTCTGCTTGAACAAAATGACTTACAAATCTGTTTCTTCAGCTGTCAGCGTCTTTTGAGGGGAAAGCACAGATTAAGGAGATATATTTGAGTGGAACCGATTAAATTCATTTTTCAGGTGAGCAAATGCATGGATATTTGGACCATATAATATTTGGACTGGCAGATATCTTCTTCAGTCCTTCACAGCGAAATTTCTCTTTCATGTACTTTTTTTCTTAAAAAAAATCATCTATTATTTGGGCTGAATGTCCTTAACTTTTTTCAGGATCTCAGTCTCAAATGTTCATAAAACCGTTCTTAATATATTTTTGGAATTGTGTCTGTACACGTTCAAAGGCTGTTGCTAACATTTAGTTCATATATAGTGTACCCAACTGTGTTGTGTCGCCTGTTTACCAAAATCAGATTTGAACTTGCACTGCTCTTTCACGATATTAATTAAGTAGCGGTTGTCCGTTCCATTTTCAAAATTTATAAAAATACACGTTCTTTTCTTAGTCTCAGACTGAGGTAAGTTATTTTAAGAACTTGTTAAAACAAGTTCTTAAATTTGGGCAGTTTGGAGCCTCAACGTTTTTATAGAGAATGTTCTTGTAATAATAAATAGTGTAGTTGGATTTTGTTATCTAAAGCGCAATTAAGGAATCATCGCTTTTTTACACGACTTTTTTTCTTTAGTGGTCGATTTACTATACCGATACATACTAGCAAAATGCATCAAACAAACACATAAGCTCCATTTGCATGCCGGTTGCCTGCATGAGCTGGGTTGTCTATCGCTTTTAAACTGTTACTGGCTCAACATATTCAAAAAAATATTCGTTCTAGTAATAAATATTGCATGCGACCAAGCTCTGTAAATCTGCAAAACCGGAAAGCTTTGATATAACTATAGGGTAGAATCCACACTACCGTCCTCTTCACTGCTTAACCAGTAAACCACCCACTACCCAAACAAACCTAATGGGATAACTAGAAGGATGGCAAACTCTATCAAATTTTCGGTCGTTCAAAATAACCGCCACAATATCGCCAAAATTGTTCCAACTTCTCTTTAAAGGTCAAAGAAGTGGAAGGATTTTTGTGGCCTTTTTGTCACTTCTGCACCAACTATGTAGAATTAAAGTAATTCACCACCACAAGCGCCACCGACAATACTCAACTGGAGCAAACTATTACTTGGTTATTGCATTTTCGCACCTCTAATTCATTTAACTTGTTTTTGTTTTAAAAGACTTGGTCGGCAACCATACGGATTTTCTTCCTCGTGGGAACACAAGATAATTAATATCGGTATCCTCATTGGTTACCAGTTTTGTTTTTGTTTTTTTTTCTCAACCGAGTCTCTCGGTGTATCAGTTAAGAAATATACTCGTTTCGATTTGCAAAACCCACATTCATTGGAACTACAAAATGTCGAGTGTAACACATTTCATTTCAAAAATTACATTGAGGGTGCCAGTCTATGCTAGAGAATATGTATCATTTTAACCAGATTCGTTCCGTGACAGAATTGAGATGTAAACAATTAGCATCCCGGGTTGTGAGCCATTTCACAGTTGTTGTTTGGAATATTCCTTCCACTTCAAGCAAAGTCAAACACTAAACTATGGTTATAAGATAGCAGGTGGTGTCAATCGGATACATATGTTTAAAACATTGACACCCTGCAAAAGGCGATACCAAGCATAAGCGTAATCCTTCCATTGTCTTGTTCATGACGCAAAAGAAAGCAGCAGCAAAGCAAGAGACTATTTCTCTATTCGGCTTCCTAGCACGGTTGTTGCGATCTGTGTATTGGGCTGTTCGCATGTGAAACTTTATTGAAATTGCTGCAGACATATAGTTTAAGTAAATGTATACTAATTAATGTACAACTTGTCTTATTCACATGAAACATCGGCAGTGCCTATTTTAAGGACAAATAAAACATCCTTTGATACATTGTTTCAATACTTATATTTGTAATAATTATTTGTATGTTTTTCTGCATGCGTGCGAACGCCCTCTGGTCCCTCTAAAGTAAACCATTTCAAGATCTCGCGCGGTGAAATTTGAGTTTTTAAAGTTGCGACGATTCTTAAGGCACATCTGCCATTGCCGATTGAACACGCTTATATTGCCAAACATTTAAGAACAATTAAGAACACACCCACGCTAGTGCTCAGGAACCAAAAAATGTTTCTAGATGGAATATTGAATTCGCTGCTTTAATCAGCAACAAAATCCAAAACGTTTCATAAGTTTCTTCTTTTGATATGAAAATCAATGTTTATATTTTCACATTTTCATGTATCAAGAACCCAATAAAAGTTGATAACAACATCGATAACAATGAACTATAAAATATACTTCTGCCGGAACCGAAATGTGGTGAGATGTACTTCATTTTTATTTTATTTTATAATCGTTATCCAAAATACAGAATTTATTTTCTATAAAAATTAGAACAATTTGTAAACAAGAAGTGAGGCTAAACTTTGTAAAAAAAGAATAGTGATCCTCAGTAAAAATATCTGGCTCTTAAAGCGTACATAGTTATTGTAATAAAATGGCCAAACGTGTTTTGGTTTATCTAGATAACTAGCTCTACGAATGGACAAAGAATGGGCTAAATTGATTTTCTTACCGTGGCCAGAAGTTTTGATTTTGTTTGATTAGTGACATTCATTCTTAATTTGTCTCCCGTTGAGAGCTTTTGACGCCGCTAGTAGAATAGAATAAATTATAATGTAATAAAGGAGCTTTAGGAATGAGTGGAATAACGCGTTTTCACTTCTTCGCATAGGACACAAGAGAACTGTCACTGTAACAGATGAACTATTTCCTGTTGTTTCGCTGGACTTAGCTACCGATTTTGGGTAAATTTGGACGAAGAGCAACAAAACAGGTACCAATTTATTTGTTTTTATTTGTAGTATTGTGTTATTGGTTTTTAAATAGCGGTGTTCAGTTTCTTTGTTTTTACATTTACACATACAACAAAATTGAAAAAATATTTTATAATTTTGTGAATTAAGAATAGTTCTCATTACATTACATAACATAACAGAAATAAGAAGTATGTTGTAGATCGAATTTTTCGCACAGCCGTGAAATGTCATCCTGTCTCATATTAACTAGGACAATCAGATTAAACGTTGGTAGTATTTTTCATACCTGTCACACATTGTGGACCTTGTTCGTCGGCCGTTTCATTTTATGTTGGCTTGATCGACATATTTTGCACCTGTTTCGACAAAACCTCAACAAAATCTGGTCGTTTCTAGCTTTCAAAAACTGAACAACTAAATTGTGATCACGTAGGGACGCGTTACTTTAATGTTAAGTTCATATTTATACAGAAGAAACGAATGTGTCAGTCTGATTTCATATTAATTATTTTATTGTTTGTTAAACTACTTGCCTGTTATTATCATCGAACAAGTTTAAAGAACTGAAAACAATTCACTTCAGTTCGAATCGTCGGACAGTGCGTATATACATACATAAAACTTTTTCTCCTGTCGCCCAACTCGAGCTTGTTCCGAGACATCGCGAAAACGGAAGGGACTGACGTCGAACGAAAACCTCGGCGTTTTGTTTTCCGTGATGTCACAAAAAATAACACACCCCAAATAAGAAAGGTGGGCAGACTGGGGGAGTATGAAATTCATGATCGCAACTATCAAGAAGTATCCGTGTTTCAAACAATGATAAAAAAGCACCCAACATATACTTGTGTTGTACTACTGTAGCATTCATTCGTGAAATTTCACAAAAGTCAGGCAAAGGAATGCTGAACTAAATCACTCACACGAAATTCTACCTCCAGCCCGCGAAAGCACCACAAACATGACGCCTGGCGCGTATCACGTGGCTGTCAACGGTCAGCGGTTTGTAGTTGAAAACGAGGATCGAAATGTCTCTATTGTGAGAAAGAGGACGTAATCTTAACCGCTTGTTTATGTAACAATTTCCGCTGAAAAAATCGACTACAGTTGCCGTAAAATAATAATAATAATAATAAATAAATAAATAAAGAGACAAATAACATAATCAGAAGAACTTTATGTAAGTGTCTTAATTGAATAGCCGTTACACACTACTAATAGGGGACACTAAAAATATACTAAAACTAGAATTAATACTTATATATAAGTTTTTACATTCGTTCTTAATTATAGAAGATTGACCAGAGCCCAGCCCTTGGAAAACGTAGGCTCTACCGGGCGTTTGAACATTGTCACGTGGAAGTTCGAGCTGTTGAGGGTTCGAATTGTCGAGAGTCAGCTGTATTTCAGATCAACGATTTAGATATTTTAAAAACGGCGAGCATTTTTTAAAAGTCTCTTCTGCGTGCGCGAAGTTTTCCGGGGTAGTGTGTCATTGATCAATTTAGTCAGGCAACAAACGTGGTTTGTCACAAAGATTCGTGCTCCATGCCACATTGAAATGAAGATTTATGTGATTAAGACACTTTATGCCATGTTTTTAAAAATATTTACAAAGTAATGCATATCATATATCGGCTCTGAGTGGTTCAAACCAATGTTTGTCCAAGAAAACTATAAATGGAAACTTGAATATTTCTGACGCCTGAGGTCAGATCAACCGCAACCAGATTTCTTGGGCGAATGTAGGAATTTTTGAAAAGGGATTCGCTAAATTAATTAAAAGTGAAATTTTCAAACAGATATGAACAAGTTGTTCAATTTGATGCATGCTTCCTGCACACAAAAACTCCCTTTCGAAATTTGTATGTGAACTGATATATGGTATGTGAACACTTTTTCCGTCTTATAAATATCAAATAGTTTTTCAAAACTTACGGCGGAAATCTAAATTTGCGATTCGACTTTAAGGGGTCTTCTTTTAAATAAAATATAACATAATGTCGGAATGGAATGGAATGGAATGATAAGGAACGGAGTAAAATAGAATATGCATTTATTTGGACATTATCGCATGCTTATAAAATGTATTTCAAATTCAATGCGTTTGCACAATGGGAAAAATATGAGATATTGTATATATAATCTACAAATAATCTACTAACTTATAAAGCTGCTGAAAACTTTTATCATATTTTAAAAAAATAGTGCCAAACATATAAGTTTTATCAGGCGCTACCGTGTGTGGTATATTCCTAAGTTATCTATTTGTTTTGTTAAGATGATTGTTTTTCAGGTAGTAAATCATACAGGAATGTTATGCCGAAGTTTCACACTCAATATGTTGTTCAACCATGATGGTACAGCTATATGAATAACAATCAGTTTCTCTTGATAACGTTTAATATATCTGTAATTGTACGACCGTGTACTACACGTTGACTCAGTATTTATATTTAAACTGAACGAAGGTTTTAAATACATATAGGCTTTATTCATCTTAGTTGAGAGAAAACGACATAGTAATTCTTTATACTTGTATGGCGGCTAATGCTTACAGATGCACATATTTCTTCTGAAAATATAAAACTAGTATTTATATCACATAAAGACATTATATTGTTGTATTAAATATTGGTAAAATATTGTTAATATATAATTGATCGAAGCAGTGGGCTGGGATTTTAGTATTCATAATGATAACAAGGCGATAAGATCACAAAACATGATCTTAAAAGGCAGTCGCTCAGTTGAGGATTTTGGATTGTCGAACAACTGCCAAGCGGGTACAACATGCAAGCTGAAATGGTATCTAGTTAGGAATAGTATTGGTTGGTCAAAGGTTAAACTCTTGTTTGGACTGACATGCAGAAGAAAACACTCGCCACTTGTCTTATTTAGAAATCTTGCTAAATGTTTCGGGGAATTATAAGCCACATGTAAACTTGAAAACGAATTCTTCATAATACACTGAACAGTTTTTAACTTAAGAAAAATAAGAAAAAAGTTAGTGAAACTGAATATATAGCAACTGAGTATAATTGTATGTAATAATTGATATGACAGGAAAAGGAAATTTACGTCATAACTATTGCTATGCTAAACTAATAGCCCATTTCCGAATTACACTCCACTGCCGACAAACAAAAGCATCGAGTCGAGGCCAAGTGCTCAAAAATACAACAAATGTATGAAAAGTGAGCACCTAGCCTCAACTTGAAGGTTTTGTTTGTGAGCAGTGGAGCGTAATTCGGAAATGGGCTATTAGTACCCTTCTGATTTCTTCAACGCCCCTCTATTTCTTTAGAATTTTTGCCATTTTCCTTGCTGTAAACTTAAAAAACCCCGATAACTTTCTGTCATTTTCAGACACAAATATATTATATATGAGCAAAAAACATTCAGCTCATTCAAAAACCAAGAAATATGAGGTTTCAGTATCAGTAGGCTGCAAATAATTTCGCGAAAAAGACTGCAGTGTTCCTAAATCTAGCTCTACTGACATGATATTCACTTGTGTTGATGCAAATTCTTTAATGTTTTGCTATTTGAGGGGTACATTTACAATGCTTTCTTTGTTTTCTTCTGCTGTTTACTACAGCACAATTTTCACAATGTCTGTAACATTTTATGAATGAGGACATGTGAAATGAACTAGACTTACAGGCCCTGTGAAAAGATACAAGATGGCAGGATGTGTTTGCATGATCTTTTCTCCTTTAAATCTTTCCGTTTGTGCAAAAATACAGAAGTGAATGAGTAGATTGAACCTTCACAAAGCCTAAAGGAAATTTCTTCATGTAAATTAATTTGTCACTGGAATGCTCAGGAAAAAGGAACTGAGTTTTCTCTGGTTAATGATTTTTTAATTGTAGAATTACAGTATTCGAGTACTTATTTGAGCATGGAAGGAATAAATGTAAAAAATTACAGAAACATAAGAAATGTTTTCATTGTTATGCAAATGAATGATATAATTATGCAAATGAGGCACCCACAACATGTGTTTCTTTGCCCTGTAGAAAACACTATTATGACAAACTTCAGTGTACACCTGACACAAAGGAAAATCATTATTCAAAAGTATATGGATACCACACCATTAGAAACAATTAATAATAATAATAATAATAACTAATAATAATTAAAAGTAGTAGTATTGTTATCACTAAATAGAATTGTTTATTTACATCTTTTTCTCGATTATCTGTCTTTAATACTTCGAAGTGAAACAAAAAAAATGTTGTACAATTATTGAAAACTAGTGTTTCCTGGCCAATCCTAGTTCCAAACAAACTTCATAAATCAATATCATCCAATGGAGATGTAAGTTTTCTAAGAATTGTGCTGCCTTCCATCCAACACCAATGTTGTTGTTCAATGATTGCTCCACATCATTAGTTACTTGGGCCTGGAAGACGCCGAGATTAGGTTTCGGCTCTGTTTATATTTCTCGTGTCACACGAAATCAGCCCATCCATTACATGAATTCAACTTGAGCCTGCATTACTAAAGTCGTCTAAGGCAGTGGTTAAGGCATCAGACTTAGAGTTAACAGACCTGAGTTCGATTCCCAGTGGACATGTCTCAGATTTTTTTTCTTCCTGAAGTAAATAAACTTTCTTTTTCTCGCTCATTTCACTTGAATTATATTTATATTATAGCATATAAATATGATATAAACAACTACCAAATAATTCCTGGCCATTTTCTCTCATAAGCATTAAGATTGGATTTTCGTTCCACTTCATGTAAGCTGGTTCATATTTCCTTTCCAAATACTGTACAAATTGTAGTAAACAAGCGAGATCAAAGTATTCACTATTTCAATCTATTAACAACTACCAAGCATTTGGCAAGGCCCGAGTAAGGCTGTGTGTAGTCTCTTGTTGACAAATAAGTACACACAGTTCATTCTGGGTTATTACTATGTTTTGAAGTAAGAGATGCTACTCAGAAAGTAGCCAGCTCTAGGACCAACTTTTACAATTCAACTCTCCATGAAGCACTTTCTACACAATGTTTTAGCCAATATCAAATTCACCAATCACCAGCTTACTTCACTGACAACTCTGTCTCTCAATCAAGTTCATCACAAGTTGACATACTGACATTCACTAGCGCTCGATGATCCATTTTTTTTAACACAGCAGACCGTTAAAACATAAAACCATCCAATAATTCTCACTCCTTAGTCGAGTCTACTGACAGTTGTGGCAAAAATATATGGTTAAAAATATATTTTTATCAAATATAAATAAAATTTCTTTGTAAATTAAGACGCTTATGACAAAGCAATCTAGAAAATAGCTAATACTGCGAACGTAGAACTCTGCAACATATAGTGGAAAGATCTTGTTTTCAACAGTCATCATATATCGGAAACGACAAACCGGGAATCACAACAATTGCATCACAATTCACATCTCAAGCACGATGAATGAGATTAGTGATTTAAACACCGTCGATTCCATGGTTGAAAGTCGAGTTATCCACGTCGAAAAATACTTCCTATCCGCCTGCGAGAATCAAAATAATTCATTTATTGTAGATCCATCCAACGCGGTTCTGTCTCTACCCCTCCTCCAAAACACGTGTTGCCTGCCAGCTTCTCGATAATTCGCAATTCGCTGCCGGCTCCTCGCACATTTAGAAAGTAGTGTTTTTCTTCGCGCAATTCATTTCCAGTTCGGAAGAATTAAGAAACTTAATTTTAAAATCAAATCTGTTTGAAAGCTGATTCACCAGGGAGATCACAACGATTTGCTAGTCTGACGTCTATGCTTTTTCACAGACTTCAAACACAACAGATTTCGATTCAGTGACATGAGTCGAGTAAACGCCACTACATCAGAAACTACGTATTGGGACAAACAGAAAGTAACAACACAGATCACAGCCAAAAATATAATCCTAACGCATTACGAAAGCCATTATTCCTTGTGAAAAATTATAACGACATTATTTTCAAATAAAAAGATATGTTTTACATTTAAAATAGTAAAAGCAAAAGATCTACACTGCTTATTCGACTGCGAAGGATGCAAAAAATTAAGCTTTGACGTTTATACTATTCTTCGATTCTGACCAATTTGATTACTGTGAAAAAAATCGGAATGCAGGAGCAAGACGTTGAA
This sequence comes from Parazoanthus atlanticus, assembly GCA_025448195.2. Taxonomy (NCBI): domain Eukaryota; kingdom Metazoa; phylum Cnidaria; class Anthozoa; order Zoantharia; family Parazoanthidae; genus Parazoanthus; species Parazoanthus atlanticus. The sequence goes on from JAOEHT020161569.1 coordinate 9,276, forward strand.
TGATACTGATATTCAATCCTGTCACATCTTCTAATTTTCTTTCCTTAAACAAATATTTTCTATCGCAGAAGAGGTGGCAGGCTTCCATGCTTTAATATTAATCACGATCTATCGAATAATTAAACGCAGAAAGAAGTCGTAATTCTTAAGTTTTAAGACAAAGTAATTCTGTACTTTCGCCTACAAATGTCTTCAGTACAAATAATAAACCTATAAAATCTAACGACACAACTCAAGTCATATTTACCGCCGAACTTCCAACGCTTTCGTCGTCCAAGTCATCTTCATCTTCATCCGACGAATCAGAGATGGATGGCGACCTTTCGTCCGCGAAAACCGCACTGGAATTAATCGAAGAGCTTTGCTGTTGATGACTAGCCATAACCGAAACCTTCAACATGAATTTTCAATGTAAAATAACTATCTATGTGGCATATTGTCGTCACTGTTTTTCGTGTAGAGGGCAAATTGTACCCCCTTCAAGGAAGTCAAGCGCCAACATTTCGGCCATTACGCTCACAAAGATGGCCTCGGGAAACCCCGGATATATGCTAATGAAGGCACTGAGATTGCGCACAGCGGCTTTTCGTGTGATAGCCTCGCTTTGGCGTACCTCGTGAGTCGCTCGGTTATCTTCGGCTGTGGTATGCAAGCCTCGCCTGCGTCACGCATCTTTATGAACAAACAATCGGCAGTGAACCATTAACCAACGCTAAATGTCATTGTTTGAATGAAAAGTGAACAAGAAAAAACTGTACAATCAGTAATTTTTAATTTTTCTTTTTTTATATTTGGTAAATTGTTTCACTGCGAGTTGCAACACAAACGAAAATATTTTTAAATATTACGTATTGCGTCACGCTGTTGTTGAGTTGGCCAAAACACGGAAATTCACGCTTGGCACAACACAGAATCACTGTATCCCGGGAAACAATAGGAAAACTCTTACGGGCAAGTGCATGTATGTATGATGTTAGATATAAAAATGCAAAAGATACGTTATACCTCGGGTAATACATGAAATACTGATGTCACACGGCTTGATTTCGTGACGAAACATTACGTTTGTCACGTTATATGAGATTTCAGGCCTGTTCCAAATATCGTATCACTGTCGAACTTAATTTGATTGAAGCTTTTAAATGGCTCGAATGCAAATATTTATCTTAAAAATGAATTGTAAAAGTTCAGTGACGAGTTGTTGTTTTTTATCGGGCACTAGGAGTCATAGGGAGTAGGAACATATACGAAATACACTCCGTTTACACTTTAAAATAGCAATTTGTTTTGGAGGTAGATTAAATTCGCCTGCATGAAGTTCGACTGTACTGTGGCATCACAAACTTTTTTTAGACAAATTAATAACGACTTAATAGTCGGCGGGATAAACGCGCGGGAGCTTCACGGAATCTTGATCGCGTAAATTTTCTGAATTCCAAACGTTCCGTGTTCATATGAATTATGAACTATCGGTTTTAACGAATGGATTATGGCGGTGTTGTACAGTTGACCGGACTTGCTTTCTTGGAGACTTTTGGAATACTTGTTTTGCGGTTACTAAATGGAATATTAATAGAGACAGCGTGACCAAAAACTTTTGTAAATCGATAATTGTAGGATAAGTTCCAGGTTCAAGAGCCGTGTTCAAATTGCCACCGGCCTTATTTGAGTCTTGTTGGTACCTTCCAAAGCTGCAACAGGAGTACTCTGTTCACAAAGTATTTGTTGTTGTTGTTGCTGCTTGAAATCATTATTTTAAAAGTAACATTATTCTGACTTGTCGTGTTTGGAAGCCCCGAATGCCAGAAAGGAAAAGTGCCAGAAAGGATAGAGCGCAAATATTTCTGGAATTATTACAACACTAATTTCGCGCAAATACCACCAATTGATCAAAGTTTTTCAAAAACCTCAATCAACAATCAAAAATGGGATCAATGTAGGTTTCTGGGTAACGACCCAATCACACCCCTCCACTAAACCTAAACCTAAACCTAACCTCAACCTTGACTCTAGCCCTAACCTAAGGGGGGGTAGGTACATTGTTACAAAAAATGTCCCAAAATGCACTTCTGTATGAGTCATCTGACTGCGGCTGCTTCAAAAGCGTGGGCAACACCAAGCACGAAAGGAATTATGGGAGCCTTAATTTCTACGTCGCGTACCAGCCATTGACCTACACAAGACAAACGGACCCAGCACGATACGAAGTAAATGCGATAAATTGGGTCAAGGCCAGCTCAGCAATTAGTGAAATCAGAGCTCCCATCATTCTTTGCGATCTGGGTATTGCGCTTTCGCAGGGAGGGGGATGGGTATGCGCGAGACAGCATAAGTCAACTGTAAATGTTAACGGGTGTATGCGATTTTCTTCATTTTTGTTTTGGCCTACTGAGCAAATTCGTGCAGGGACTATCTCTATCACTACCACTATCACTATCATTATCATTATCATTATCATTATCATTATCATTATCATTATCATTATCATTATCATTATCATTA
>JAOEHT020161647.1:0-19904 GCA_025448195.2 Parazoanthus atlanticus
TTGATGGAGTGTGACCACTTTCAAACAACTGGTAGACACGCTCTACACAATCAGGGGAAACATCCCGAAAATTACTTTCTTCAAGACTCTGGACAGGGTGATTGTGCTCCCACTCGATATCAACTGTGCAGCAGCCTTCCTGTTTAATTTTCACTACAATTTGAAAAGGGCAGTTCGTGTTTTTCACTCTTGCTGACGGGTTCACAGATATCCTTGTAACAAATAAACTTATCATATCGAGATCTAGAGTCTTGTATTGCAGTTGAGTCAAAAATAACAACACAACTATCTACATCTGTAACAGAAACCTCGGAAATATTTCAAACATCAGTAGTATTTAGTACAGCTGACTCCAATGAATCACCAACACAAGGATTTCGACAAAGTACAGAAGGGTCTTCTAAAACATTATCAGTCACATCCCGAAAAGTTTCCTGTGACGGCCAAAAGCAATCGAGGATCTGTAACATTGACAACATCTTCAAAAAATAGATCATGACCATGGCAACCATACTCCTAGTGAATATTATTAATAATGCGTGCTTCGGTCGGCACGTAAACACAAGTAGTACAAGAAAGAAAAACAGAATGCCACGTAGATAAAACATGACAGTCGCCGTTTGGTTCAACATATCAATTTTGTTGTGTTTGTGTGGCATTCGATTTACTTTTATAAGTTTCGCGTTCAAGCTTTCGCAAGGGCATTCGTTTGCATTCGAGTGCATTCAGATCAAACGACGCAGTTGTATTTCTGAAAATTCACTACAAAAATCACCAGGATAACACAGAACTTTACAAAACACTCACCTTCGTCTAAACTAAAAATGCTACAAAGTTTCGTAATAAATGTGGGTAGAATTTCTAATGATGTGTTCGTATAAACTTCGACTTTGTTTACCACCAACTTATAAACCCAGTTACACAAACGCCACGACAGTGACAGATAAAAGCGACAATCTAACACAGAGATTGCCAGGAACGAGATCGGCTTACCTTTTGCGATTTCTTTCTGCAGTAATTACTCCCGTGTACCAGAGAGAGATGAGGAGATCATCCAGTCTGCCAGCGCCCACAAATGCGACGAAAGAGCAGCTCGCAAAGCATTGTGGGAGGGCAAGCAGGGGGTCCCATGTCCATTGCTCAGTATAACCGCAGACTATTCTAAGACTACCTTGGAGTCGGTGTAGAAGGTTACGCAGTTATCTTCAGATCTATCTCCTTCGTGACCTTTCGCCAGCTTTGTTCGCTCGAACGGCACCACATTGCTCTAAGCACGGGATGCTTGTTGGATTAATAGGGGCTACCTTGGCTTGATTGTAGACAAGAGACACGCTAAAATTACTTCGCTTGTTGAAAAGCCGGAGTTAAACTGCTGCTCTGATAGCTTCTTGGCTTGCATCTGCAAACGCGTGCAATTCAGCTCTTGTGATGTTTCCAAAGCTTTCGGGTTTGTAGCACCTTGGTAGACTGACGTCTTCAAGATCTTGAAGAGAATCCTTCCAGTTGTTTCAGTGGAGTGCGAGTGAGTCCAGCAAGGGCTTGTCCCACCCGAGAGGTGCGTCACCACTCGTACGCTTTCCCACGGCTACAAAATGCTGGAGTAGCTAAAAGCAATCGAATAAAGTCTTCTGCATTTTCTACAAACAAATATACGACCGGACAGGATCAGTTCAAACTCGTTGTCAGTGTCATAGAAATGTCGACTGTTTTGGTATGCAATCTAATTTATATATAAAGACCAACTGAACGAGACTGATGATGGTACTGGACTTATTATTGCATGCAATAACCCATGAGGTACAGTACTTGTGCATATATTGTTACTGAGGATCAATATTATAATTACTGTCACCCAGCGAATCACCATACAATGTGTGGCTTGCTGAGAGAGGGTGTGCACTGAATGGACTTGACCTGTCATTCATTTGCTGGTCCTGTAGATGCAACTGGTGCTCAGACATCTGATCAGGTGGTGGGTACCCCTGTGGTTGCCAATACTGGGCGGAGTGGGGGGTAACCATACCAGGGGAGGATATTGAGGTGGTGGTGCAGGCTAGACAAGAGCTTGTGCAATCATTTTGATACCAGCAGTAAGTCCATCGGTCATTGCTGACAAGCAAGTTGTCATTTTGCTGATCGATTCGTCAACACTCGTGTTCGACTGCTCAAAGGCAGCATGTCACGTTTCATAATTGCATCCTCTTTAGCTGAGTTCAGAAAGATTTGATCTCTTTGTGCCTGTGACAATGCTTTCTCCATTTGCCGCCGCTTGTTATCAACCAGCTTTGGCATTGGGGCTGGTCTTTTGGTGCTTTTTCACCAGATGAACTGGACGATGTGCTCCCCCTTGAGCTTGGCCTTGTGTCACCATCCAGTGATATTGTCTATCATTTAAACTAAGGTGATTCTCCTGCATAGTTATTGTTAAAATGTTATCAGATATATGAAAGATTTCAAATAATTTTCCAGGATATGTTTCTCATTTTTTAAAATATAAGAACTGGCAATGAACTTATCGACTGATATTATCCCAGAAGAATAGATTAATTAGTTTATGGTAGCACTTTTTAACAGTTTTCAAAAAAGATATTCTCCTAACAGAGCTATTTTGAAAAACAAAGCAAAGCAAAAAATGTCAAATGTCCATTCCATCCCTACCTTTGATTGGTGCACAGAAAATGCAAATGAAAACAATCATACATGTAGCAGACCCCCCAAAACACACAAACAAACAAACAAACATACTGGGAACACCTTTTAGATTTTTTAAAAAAAGGACCATTTTAAGAAATAAACATTTAAAAATGTTGCTATCATTTAAATTTTTCTGGCAAGTCAGGAGAACAGATATGGCAAACAAACAAAAACAACTATTACACCCTGTAATTTGCCCATGTACATATAAAGTTTGGCTGAGCCTGAGAATATTCTTGCAAATTTTTTGATAATTATATAAACATTTTGCTTTTTTCTTATATTAAAACGAACAGAGCAGAGTCTGTTTGTGTTTCAATGATGCATAAATTACCTTCGGTTTGGCTTTACCTTCTCTTCTCCGACATTTCAGTCATCGTCATCCCCTGGCATCGGCCCAAAGCGGTCTCCATCAAGCCCAAATGACAGGGAAGTTGCTGCCGGCGAACCACCCCATATCTCGCCAAGGAGATCGAAGTGCTCCTGAACAGTTCTCCCACTACCACTCCTCGTGCCTTTCGCTAAGGCGTCGCGAAAGTTTTGACGAATGCCTTTAATCTTCTCCCTGACCCTTTCGTACCCCTTTTTTATACGATCTTGCTCTTCTTGACGTCCATCACGGAATTTCTTGTACTCTTCGCTGTTCGTACTGGCCAGCCCGATCGTCGGTTCAGTCACGTTTTTGGGACCACAAACGTCGGGGTATTCTGCTGCCAGCAAGCTCCTAATCTCTGTGTGATGTCAGATCGGCTTCAAAATCGATCCCTCTAAACTCGCACTTTGTTTTGTATTCTTTTGTTAATTTCAGAAGGAGTTCTATAAGTTCGGGGGTCCAAGAGAATCGAGTCATACTTTTGTCTCTTGCCCTTACCGCTTTTACGGTTGGATTTCTGCGTCGATATTTCCAAAGCATGTCGGTCATCTCTGTCTCTCTCTTCATTCGCAACTTCCAGTTCCCGGCCTTCGGTACTAGTTCTCGAGGCTTCCAGTGGCTCTTCCCCTTCGGTGCTGAATCTCGAGGATGAACCCTCATGAAACAAACGAATTCCAGACGTTCGTTGAGCGCTGTCCATTTCCTCCATTTCGGCAAGGTTTGGAACAGATATCCTTCTTCCTTTTCGCCATCTTGTTCGCGGAATAAAGCGGGAATAGTTACGTCACGTGCGTCAACAACGCGTAATATGATCTTCTCAAATCTCGTCCCGCCTGGCCGAGATATCTCGGCTACAACGCCTTTACATGCACTAATTAAACAAACAAAAAGTTGTCTCGGCTTGCCGGGTGCCCGGCTCGCCGAGAAGGGAAACTCGGCAAGCCGGGATAGCCTGCCTACATGTAAACGAAAAGGCAAAATACAATAGAGCCGGGACAACTCGCTCCATGTAAAGAGGAACATTGCTGAAATTTTTAATCATGGCAAACTTTAATTTCTACAGTTACGTTTTGATCACTCTTCTTTGGCTCCTGAGGCATCCTCAAATGCCTTGCCTGCTGCAACTTTGTTTGTCGTTCCACATCTTGTACCTTGAAATCAACATAATACAGGGTTTTCTGATTAAGAAATAATGAAATTGTACAGAATGTTATGATGATAAATCCTTTTATCATGTACCACACTAGTACTTTTAACAAGCTTTAATAATAATAATAATAATAATGATAATAATATATTTTTCACCGCATTTAAAAAATCTCAATGCTGTTACAAGTAAAAAGTATTCTAAAAAGGAAGAAAAAGTATACTAGTATAATATACTTGTAAAACTATAATTATATATATATATATAAACTATTTATCAACAACCTAACTGTAATAATTCGTAAAAAGGTACGTTTTCAACGAAGTTTTAAAAGCATTAAATGAAGTCTCCATACGAATGTGCAATGGTAGATTGTTCCAAAGCGCAGGTCCTGCCACACAAAAAGCCCGATCTCCGAAATTCTTTGTCCGCGAGCGTGGTTTCTGGAGAAGGTTCTTGTTTTAGATCTTAATCCTCGTGGATTGTTCGTTCACGGACATACTGGGGGATATTTCATTGAGGGCTTTGAAAACCATTAACAAGATCTTGAACTGTATACGAGCTTCCGCAGGAAGCCAGTGGAGGCTTGCCAAGACGGGAGTGATGTGTTCTCGATATTTCGTTGTAGTTACAATTCTAGCTTTTGTGTTCTGTATCCTCTGTAACTTGTTTATCTCATATTGGGGCAAGCCATATAACAAGTTATTGCACCGATGAAGCCGAGAAGTAACGAAAGCATGAACAAGTTTTTCTGTTGTAGTTGGATCAAGATACTTTCGTATTTTGCCAATTCTTGAGAGCGCCAAAACAAAGATTTACAGATGCCATTTATTTGGCTCGTCATAGAGAGATGACAGTCAATGATGACACCAAGGTCACGTGCCTCGGGCTTAGCCGTAATGAGACTAGAGCCGACAAATGTATCAGTTGATTTCGGTGTTGACCTCACATAGTTAGAGTACAAATGTACAAGATCAGTTTTGGAGTCATTTAAGAATAGCTTATTTAGGAAACACCAGTACTTGATTTCTTGGATACACCGCTGAATGCATTGCACGGTATTGCTCTTGCTATCAGGTTTTAGGACAATATAGCACTAACACCTGTTTTAGATATACAATACATATTACAAGATAATATGGTGCACAAAACATAACAGATTGGAGAAAACGTTTCTACATAAAAATCAACTGCCACATTTGATAAAAAGTTGTTGTAATAATAATAATAAATTTAAGAAATTGTATAGCGCAAATTCCACAAATATATGTCCAAATGCGTTTTGGTTTAAAGCTTACACCAATCTAAAATTAGATGCTACTTAATAAATTTAAATCATTAATAAAAATGTTTCTTGAATAAGAATGTTTTAGATGCGTTTTAAAGGACGAGAGAGAACTGATGATTCTAATATTTGAGGAAAGACTGTTCCATATAGTTGGACTGGCAGAGGCAAAGGACCTGTCACCAAGAGATTTTGAAGAGCAGCCTGAAGGAAACACCAGTAGAGGGGCTTTGTTGGATCGGAGAGAGTACTTAGATGACTGTTTTGTAGATATGAGATCCCTTATATAACTGGGTGCTTAGTTGTGGAAGAGCTTTAAATTCGTTTATTCTATTAATGCATATTGCCTTTTTTTGCAACCTGTATTTCCTTTCGGTCAGGACCAATGCACAAGATAACCTTTTCTGAAACAGCTGTTTATAGAGTACCTTTATAGGATGCAGCAATTATCATCAATTTGATTTACTTATTTATTTTATCTTTCAAGTGCCGTTGAACCACACCAGAAATGTGGCCAAAGTGGCTTACTTCATTCTGGCAATCACTTACTTTTGTCTGTTCCTTCAACAAACATTGCTACATACATACATATATCGTGAAGCTCTTTTTCTCTGGCCGTTTCCAACTATAAAACTCGGAAAATGCTTTGACTTGGAGGTTGTTTGCCGACAATGGAATAAACGCCCCTTCCTTGAAGTGTGTCACTCAGGGAGGGACCCAAATTCCATCAATAAACATCTGTATTTCCCAAGTGTATGTACGAATATAAAGACAATCTAATTGTATTCCACGAACTATTTCAAATTTGCTACTTATATTTTTATAAGACGAGGAAAAGAGCAGTACATTCCAGGAGCATCCACAGAAACTTTTATAAAATCAGTGTCAAGCCTTTTCAGATATTTTGAGACACAATAATGTACCTTGATCTTAGCAATTGATGAGAGCACAGCGTAGTCTTGTTTAAACTGTCTGATATCTCGGTCAGCAAGTTCACACAGGCGTTGCCAGTGGCCGTCGGGTCTGACAGAGCAGCTACACCAGTCAGCAACTTGAACAAACAGTAAACAGCCCCGGCAGACACAGCAACAGGAGTGTTTGGCAATACTTTGAGAATTGCTTCCAACAACTGTGTTCTGAAAGACATCTCAGAGACAAGACCATCTCCACATTGGTCAGGTACTCTCGTTTGTCTAAGATGTAATATGATTATAGTACATTAACAGAAATACATGGGAGGATATCACATGGCAAAAATATCTCTCACAAGTGAACGAAGCAAAAGAGTGTGAGGTCTCTTAAAAATGAGAAGCTAAAATTAGTATCTCTCTTAATTTATATTCGATAGATAGATAGATAGATAGATAGATAGATAGATAGATAGATAGATAGAAAAAAACTACACTTCAGTTTTATATTATTATTATTATTATTATTATTATCATTATTATTATTATTATTATTATTATCACTATTTGCTTACCTCAAGCAAAGAAGAATAAGCCGACTGCACTTGTGTGCAATGCTGCGCCCTGCTAACAGGAAGCAACAGTTTATGAGGGGCGGTAAACTCCTGCACACCTCATTGATCATACTGTGTTTCCTACAAAATATAAATTACAAAAAAATTACAAAGAACCTGAACAATGAACAGGATTAAATCGAATCGTAACTCGCATGTGGAACAAATTACCAAAGACTCTGACTCTGAATCTTGGCAAGACACCAATTTCATCCTTAACCTACTCTTCTCCTGTGCTCAATCCTCTAAGGAAAGACTCCAAAATTGACACTTCTGCTAAACTACTGCCATGAATGCCCAGACATGATCTTCCTTTACAAAGCAATAACTGGCCAATTAAGCACTGATCCTTCCGTTCTGCCTTAAGTTTGCTCTGCCAGACCAACTAAATCTTTTTTTAAATCCCAATATTCTGCTATTCAACACCCATAATGCAAATCTTCTGTATTCCAACGATTGGTCCTCAACCGCACCTCTACAATCTGGAAAGCACAAAATTGCAGTGTGTGGAGCTATTTGTTGTGTGATATAACTTCGCTATAAAATATAGGTTACTAACCTAACTTGGGAATTGACACTGACTCCAGCAATCCAGCACAGCAAGTTCAGCGCAATCTTCTGCAAATCTGCCAGGTCGTTCCCATTGGAAGCCGCAGCAAGCACCTGTTGTGGAGTGCAGACTGCTTCAATCAAATCCTTGTGGAATGTCTGGTTACCCAACATTGCCAGTCTCTGCTGTAGGCTGAGGGGATGATTCACTTTAAACTTCCTGAATGTGACGGACACTTCATCCAGACATTCACATCCTTTCAACTCTGATGCAGCAGCTATAGACGCCGAGTCCGCACTTTGCTTCGATGGTTTAAAGACTAAAAACAGTGTCCTACTCTTTGTATTAATCAGCTCTGCACTTGTGAGAATGACTCTTCCCTGGCGAGAGGAGCTGTCCAATCCTGTGTCTAGTCCAACAGGACCACAGAGAACGTGTTCTTGCTTACCCACCCCACCCCCCACAAATGGCTTCTTGCTCTCGTGCCGCCCACTGCCCACTGCCGTTCTGACAGCTGGTGGGCACCAAGGTCTCACGAGTGACACACACACGTTTGGTTTTGAAGCAGAGGAGTGAAGAGAAAACTTGATGTCCACGTGACCAATGCAGCATTGTCGTGGGAGTACGAGTTCAAAAAACTGCTCCTTCACTTGGTGACTGCAACATAAATTAAAATAGTTTTTCATCAATAATTTGTGAGAGAGTAACAGTTTGATGCAATATTGAAACTTTCTTTTACGTTTTGCTGAGCAACTAAATTTCAATATTTATAATTACAGCCTGACGTGCCAAACTGTATCCAGAGTTTATTTATACAATAAGCTTTGCATAGTTTGTGGTTGGGAATCAGCCAATCAAACCTCTGTGTGGTTAGTTGTAAGTCACTGAAGATGTGCCAGATCAATTGTGTCCGATAAATTTTCATATTAGATCTTTCAGCAACCAGGACTCGTTCCCAACCACAAATCTTGCAAAAACGTACTATATAAACTGATTTTGGCCATGGTTTGGCATGTTGCGCCGTAAAACGATGCCAACAAAAGGTGATCTTTCTTGAGAGGTGCTCACGTACTCAAAAAGCTATTAGAGATTACTGTAATTCAAAGCAATTCATAGACACGAGGTTTTCGACAACCTGATCAAAATTAAAATTAATGAATAGACATTTTAAGGACTTTTGATAACTGGTTCAAACGTTTGAACAAATACTAGACAAGCAAAATGAATGGTCATTTTATAGGTCTTCGTCATCTGGTTCAAAAGTTAGAACGAATATTATCAGTCATTTAAGCAAAATGAATGGTCATTTTATGGGTTTTCGTCAACTGGTTCAAAAGTTAGAACGAGTGACACCAATCATTTCTACTTTTTAAGAAAAGCAAAATGAATGGTCATTTTATAGGTCTTCATCAACTGGTTCAAAACTTAGACAGAATAACACTGATCGCTTCTCCTCTTCAAGACAAGCAAAATGAACGGTCATTTTATGGGTTTTCGTCAGCTGGTTCAAAAGTTGGAACGAATAACACCAATCATTTCTACATGTACTCTTAAAGATAAGCAAAATGAACAGTCATTTTATGGGTTTTCATCAACTGGATCAAAAGTTAGAACGAACAACACCAATCATGTCTATTCTTCAAGACATGCAATTTGAATAGTCATAATATAGACTTTAACAACTGGATCTTAAAAGTTAGAGCGAATAACACCAATTAATTTCTAATCTTCAAGACAAGCAAAATGGTCAAATGATGGGTTTTTGACAACTGATTCAAAAGGTCTGACATGACATTCTTGATCATTAAAATTAACAGATCCATGAAAGCCCAGATTGTCGCTCACCCATTCCGATGAAGCCTCCACGTTCTGGTGTGCAGAGTACAGTCTCCCTGGTTTTGTTGATGGAGGTGCACAGGGTGACGTCGATGTTGCTGCTCTTGTTGGATTTCAGTCCAACATGGAGGAACTGTCGCTGAAAATCTCGGGACAAGTGTCTCAAACTCCGTCAATTTATCAAGTGCCAGCAGGCTGCCAGTTGTTATCGGATGTTCCAATACCCCTGATGGCAAAAGAATAGAAATAAAAATATTAATGTTTGTAAATAAGCCTCTTACTAAAAAAATGGAAAACGCCCAAAGCTATTAGTCCATAAAGTGTGTTGACAAATCCAGAATTTGAATCTCCCATAGCTACGGCAAAACAATGTGCTCCCTTATTTTGTATTTTGGTATTTGGCCTTTGTCAGCTCCTGAATTTTTCATAAATGGACTTATGGTTCATGTCAACAGTAAGTCCATTCCTATAGCTTTATTGTCAGTGGCACTGGGACACTTGTTTAATGTCCATTGTCTTCATACTAAACGATAACTCACAAAGAATTATGCACACCCTGAGGGGGGAGGGCAATAGGCATGAATTTGACCAAAATCCTAGATTAACTTTTCAAATTACCCACCCACAACACATGGAAAAACGGGAAATCCCTGCTCATTGCCCCCTCCCCCCCGTTCATCCTCAGGTGAATTACAGCGACATTAATAAACTTACCTGTAACTGCACCGCCATCGACGTGATCCGCTTCTGCTGTGACAGCTGCCGCAGTATTTTGAGATGCACTCTGTTTGTCGTCATCCTTGCGAGCCAAATGTAAAAAGTGCAGTTTGCCAGTGCCGGTACAAGCACATAAGCAGTCTATACCAGAGCAATGTAACAGGTGAGAAAAATAGTTTTCCGGTGTATCAGACTTTGGTTTCAAATCTGCTACAACCTCCAAAGTTTCTCCAGAAAATATAACAACAGTCCCACTAGCTGTAGTTGCCGCAAACTTACACGAACATAATGTCTGTGTTGCTTTGGAATCAGAATTTATACTTGATCCTGTAGTTCTTGGTAAAGAATCTTCGCTTAATTCACTGTTTTCAAGTGGTAGAGATATACAACTGAGTACGGTTTCAGTTGAAAAATACGTTTTCATCGTGACAGGTTCCTCCGAAAGCGTTCTTGAAATATCATTCTGCAAAATGCTATACCGTAGAAGAGCACATCCACTTGGTTTCAACTCCTTGGAATTTACAGCTGAAGAATGCTGATGTTCATTAAAATTGCATTGATTATCAATTTCTGATACATTTCTATTTTGTAATTCTGTATTAGCTTCACCTAATTCTAAATCTTTGTTTGATGCGTCTTCTAAATCTAAATTCTGTTCGCCATCACCAGGGAAAATCCCCAATTGACTTGTCTTTGCCTCTGCTTTACCAGAGGCGATCCCTAGACTATTTGCCTCTTTCGATACCTCTGTCCCATCTTGGGAAATCAACAATTCACTTGAATCTGGCAGTGCTTCTGTCTTACATGGTCTCAGCTCGGTATCATCACTTGCTGTTGATGGCAAGCAGTGGTCGTAAAGCCACACATTGACAAGAACATGATGACCATCACAACATGGGACAATATGTTTGACAGTGCAATCCATGCCTTTAAACTCAGGTAGTCGAATACTTTGTAAAACATTTCCCATTTTAATGCTTTGTTTTGCACTTTCAGCAGTTTTATCCGTTTTAATAACTGGCTCTCCAGCAATGGCGTCAGCAAACTTCTTTAACACAGTGGAATGAAAAGCATCTGGCATAACATCTACATCTGAAAGTGACATCCCATCGTCAAAATCGTCTTCCCCGCCATATGGCGAATAGGGTAAATAAGGATCTTGAGGTTTCACAGCAATTTTCTGAATACTAGTTGGTTTAGACTCTTGCTGGCCTGAAGAGCGGTCATTTCCTGTATCGGGAAGAATTCTGTACAAATGCAAATATGGAACGTTGTCAGTCGGTTCGTTAGTTCTATTATTACACTCCTTTGTGTCAGTCGTATCTCCAGTTCTTACAGAAATCCCAGCAATTAAGACTGGTTGATGTTTATCAAGGCTATGCAGATCACGACCATACATGACTGAATGCTGCTGAGAACACATTGTCGTAAGGGAAATTGCTGTTACACGCATCTGATTCTTTGGTCCTTTTCCATGTAGATCTTCGGATATGCCACATTCTATTTCACCCACATCTGGAAACAATGCAAATCAGTAGAGCATCAGATCTGAGAGCTTTCATATCCATTCCATATTTTGCTCATTATTGCGCAGGCCACACATTCCACAATTTCGTGAAGGAGGTGTACTACTACTGCAATGCCGCTGGGCCAACTATATCAAAGTATTGTTGAAACACTCCTAAGAAATCCAGTAATGTAAACCCAAAATGTATAAAAAACAGTCTATGAAGTAGCAAACCATATCGGATTTGAACTTTAACCCAGGGTTATGGTTAAACACTTTTGAACAACCAGGCTCCAATGGGCAACTAGAGATTTTTTCTAAAACAGGAACACTACACATGAGATAATTTAGGAAATCTAAATCAAGATTCTTGCAAAAGACTTCGCTATGAAATCTGCAAAACACCAAGTTGGTTTAGTAATATAGTTACTAACAACAAAGAGCATCAATTAACAGGTTCTTACAGAATGGACAAAAAGAATATGAACTGACAAAAAAGCAACCGTGGTTAAAAACTATATGGTATGGTTAAGAGTGAAGTTTTGTTCTGGGCACCTGTCGAGCAACACATTAGATAAAATGACTGCCTGTCTGTCTGAAGAAAACACAACCAGTCACAATTCACATATCTGCAGCGAGTACATCCTACAGCTGAAAGATATGTCTCTTCGTACAATTCTGTAACTGTTTGGGGTTGTTTTAGGCCAAGACTTCTTATTTCGAACAGAACACAAGAGTTAGGACACAAATGTAAAAAATAATAGCTGATGGGGATCAAAACTATTAGAGCTTAAACAACAAGGACGCGAACGTCAACGAGAACGTTACAAAACAATATACTTAATCACAGAGTACAATCACATGGGAATGCAACCAGCTGGCCACCTTTCCGTCGTCGTCTTTAAATAACACAGAACGTGAAAAGCTCAATTCTGGGGTTTAATAGAGTGCGTGAACGTTAGCGAATAAATCATTTCAATTTTCGTGCGGCTTCAAAAAGTAGTTCAAATGTTTTCTTTACTCTAAGATATTTCGCGGCTTCACTTGTCTTTGACAGTAAAAGTTCTGAAATTTACTGACAGTGCCACAGGCAGAAAGAAACAACTTGATTTATTTGTGCACCGACCTTCAAGATGCTCTTCTGCATCCAAACTGACAGGAAGGAGGGACTCATCTTCTTCCGGGCACTGATCCACGTTCTGTTTTGACAACTCTGCATTGCTATCAGTTGGTGATTGGAAATTGTCCTTTATCTGTGCTGAGACATCTCCCATCAAAGGCGTGGGTTTTGACTGTCGACTTTCTTCCATCCACGCTTCAAATACCGCTGGTCTCTCTTGCTTTTGTGACTCTGGGGAAGACTCAACGTGGGTGGAACCTTGAAGATCTTTGGGATCTGGACTGACTCGAAACTGCACAAAAACCTGTAACAATCCAAGCTGTTTCTTAAGGGGGCACTTGACTTTCAGAAGACGCTTTAAATGATTTCACCAAATTCAAATGGTTTTTTTGTAATATAATGGGAATTTAAAGTTTGGGTCACATGATCACAGTCCTACAGGCGATGCTTGCCGTAATATAGTTCAATATTATTGTAATGATTGAGGGGGGGGGGGGGGAGCTTTTTGTCTTCCATCAAAGGAGTCAAAGGGTTCGTACACTTTTTCAGAAACTTTCAGGCACTGAATTCAACGACTTTCGAGGACTTTCAAGGACTTTCACTTATAAAACTCAATTCAAGGACTTTTAGGCATTGAATTCAATGAGTTTTCCTGTAAAAAGCAACTGGCATGAAGTGAAGTTGTCCAGTCGAACAGATTACGACAAAGTTTTCACATGAAAAGAAGTATTTTGGTTTTTAATTAAGTGATCGCTTTTCATGCTGTTGGACATTACTTTTAGAGTAAGAAAACTCGCATGAGCAACAAATCAATAATGTAAGTTTTACAGTGCTATTTTCATGGACTTTCAATGACCAAAGTCTAAGTTCAAAGGTTTTCAAGTATTATCAAAATACGCAGACTGTTGTGCTACTCCATAGAGATATAAATTTTGAAAGTAGAACTTTGTCTTGAGTTTTGAAGTCACATATTACAAGGCATTACTGATCCAGAGCAGCAAATATTCTATATAATACCTTCAGTTGGTCCCTCAGATCCCACACCACAACATGTCCTTCTCTCGTAGAGGTGGCTATCAGTGGAATGCACCCAGCACCAACCGTACTCACACATGCAATCTGACATCAAAAAGAACAAGGAAGAATTCATTATTGATGAATGAAAGTAGGATTCTGAAAACTATTTAAAGAAACTAGGTTCAGTACTACACGTAATGGATAACTGTTTAGTAAATCCAAATATCTAAAAGTCTCATAAATCTGCTTTCCAGGAAAATTAACAGCATATGGGATTTACAGTAAACTGTTTCGGTTATCAATAACTCTCAAAAACAAATAAAAGTATGACGAGCTTTTTGTCAAGTTTGATTTCGAATTATGAGAAACACCTGAATCCCTTGCTGATGCCAGTATCTCACATCGTGGGACATAAGTCAAAATCTCGAAAATATGCTTTTGTTTTGAATTTTTTTGCAGAATTACCGGTAACCACCATAATATTTGTTCTTATTCTGTGCTCTGAAATACAGTCGAACCTCTTTAATACGGACACTGAAGGGACGAAGCCAATTGTCCGTATTAGAGAGGCCCCCCAATAATAACTAATATTACTTAGTTTCGTGGTGCAATTGTTTTAAGTTAATTCTAGTAAGTGCACTAAGACAACAAATAACTCAAACAAACAATTCTATTGTCTAATCATTTTTTAAGGATCTCTTGCCAAAACTGCGTTGTTTGGAACGCAGTGGAAACGCGTGTAAAAGTGTCAAAGTTAAACAAGTACAAATCAATAGAGTTACAAACGTTCGCAGTTGTTACATCGGCCCAAAGTTGTTGGTTTGTAGTGTTATTCTAGCTAATGGTTGCAATACGTTCTTGTGTTTAAATTGGGGTGTCTGATTTTTAATTAGTTTCAGTAACAAAATATGTTTTCAAACATACGAGTTTTGACATTCGATCTGCGATGAACTGATGATGAAAAGACTGTAACTGTATACACGCTGATGATGGTGTGAAAGTCCGTATTGACAGTTGAAGGCGATAAAAAACTTTCAATCAGGAAACGAGTTCAATGTGGCTGGCTGGTGTTGTCTGTAACAAAGAGGTTTTCTGCTCTCTGGGGCCGCAGTGAAGTGTCCATTGTCCTTTTTAGAGAGTGTCTGCATTATAAAGGGCTTTTTTAAAGTAAATGAATGAGCTTTTTGCCAGGACCAAATGAAGTGTCCATAATAGAAGTACCCATATTTGAGAGGTGTCCGTACTGACAGGTTCGACTGTAGTCCATTTTCTCTTAAAGTCTGTCCCATAACACACCACACATGACGTCAGTACAATGGCCAAAATTGGTGAGGTGTGTTCCAACAGTAATGCTCTTACTACCTCTTCACAAAGTATTGCGCACCAACGATATTCACTTTCATGTCTCTACAAATATCAGTCAGGTCCCTTAATGCAGCTTACTTGGCAACTTCTAATTAAGTCAAGTGAGTTTGAATGTATAGTATACCAGAAGAATGATGCTTTTTCAGTACCTTGCCATCACTGTCCTCTCCGTGATTCACTGCTGGTGCTGTGGCCAGTGTCACTATTGAAAAGAAAAATACAACTTAAGTTTACCAAAAAACATAAATTTCAAAGTCCATCTCTTTTTTCAGGTGCATTTTTCTGACTAGTCTCAAATTCTACATTGTTTAAGTGCATAACTTGGAACATATACTTTCTAATGACAGCTCCCCATAAGGGGCTTTTAGTGCCACGCTATGAACAGAACATATAAGGGTTAAAAACCCCAACTGGCAGGAAGGCTGGCCAGAAGGCTATTTACACCAGCGTGACCAGCAGGCAGAAGGCTCAACCTCTGGGTTATGAGTCATTACTGTATATCACTCAAGGCCACGCTACCATTTAGTTGTATGTGCGACCAGTTGGTCATTTACTTTCAACATTGAGAACTAAATGGCAGATGTATATTCATTCATGTATGAACCTTTTCATCAGTTGGCTTGATATTTAAAATAGATTCTGCTTTCGCATGCTATTTAGAGGCAGAATCTGATCATAAATGTACACTTATTTACCAGTCTGAAATTAATTAACAATTAATAATTTAACAACATAATATAAATTTAATTACAAGAGCATTTCTACCTGACATTGGTACATTTTCAGTGTGTTCTCCTTTGACAAAGGGACAGTCTGGAGAATGTCTCTCATGTTCTGACCTTGAAAGATGACAAATGAACACATTTTAACACACAAAATAAACACAGTAAGGCAAGGATCCATATTCGTTGTTTGAAATACTTGTAGCAGGGCAAGTATGTCTCATTCTATACTTGCCTGTATGAAATTTAACTTGCTAGGTCAAACTTTCAAATTTCTGCAGAACAAGTTGTTTTTGGTTCAAAACTAATCTGCTAATTGTTCTTTTAAAAGATACAAACTGAATGTAGCTATCATCATCAAACGTCAGTTGACAACAAAGCTTAAGTATCTGCAAGATAGCTTCTTTTGCAGGAAAATCTCCAACACACCGTTCTTGATGTACTCGAGCTATGGTCTTCCTTTCTGTCAAAAATGACCAACAGAAACACGTTTTAAAAAATTGTTTGGAATGTCATTTATTGTCTCATATTTGGCCACTGAAGATAGCCTTGTGTTTCTCACTTTACATTGACGATAGTAGTTTACAAGTTTTATCAATTTCAATGTCACTGTCCCCTTCCTTTGATTATATTCTTCGAACAATTGCATCAACAGGGATGCGACATTTACCTGGGGGTGGCATTTATTTGTATTTTTGCTCTCAAATGTGGCATTTATTTGGGGGCAGCCTTTAATTGAGTAAATACAGTAAGCCAGTTTAAAAAATGACCTCTGAAGCTAAGCCCACTCCAAAAAGGTACTTTAGAAGTGCTAAATTATAACCTCCAATTAATCCCATGGATTATTTTCAGAATTGTATAGTATAACGAGAAACTTACCATGGTTCATCAGTTGGCTCCCAGCAGACAAGACAAACATTGCAAGTGAAGCACATTGCACGATCATCTCCACTGGCACCAGGCTGTCAACATAAAATAGCCATTTGAAAATTAAAATAATATTATAAAATATACTCTTCCTGCAAATATTATGATTTTAAAATATAGTCTAGAAAGGACTAACTTTGAACTGGTTGTCGAAAACCAATAATTTGTAACACTGCTCAATTTGCTACTCTTGGAAAGAAAAAACTGTTTAATCTCAGAGGGATCCTTGGCTGAAAAACACTGGTCTTTGGTCACAAATAAGGCTCTGATTACTATTATATATATTTGCAGTCACAAATCAATTGAAGAGCTCATAATTGCAAAAATGGCCTAAATTTCAATTTTAAACCACCCTTTACAAGACTCCCAAATTCTCCACTTTCATGCAAAGGCACAGTGGCCATTGGACTCATATTATGTAGCCAACACATTATTCTTGTAACATAAGTTGACATTCCTCTCAAACATTACCAAGTGACCTTGTTTTTGACTGTCAAAAAACCTCATTCCAAAATGGTGAGAAAAGCCTATAATCTCTACTGGGGTATAACACTTCCCCCTCCCTTCCTGGAAAAAATTGACCAGAAAACTTATTTGTTGTAAGGTTAGTCTAACAGACATGTAGCAGCATGTAGCAGTAAAAAAAACCAAGAATTTTCCCCCAGTATTTTGAAGTCACCTGAAGCCGTCACTTAGGCCATTTTTGCACTGACCTTTTCAATTGTTTTGTTCATATAGCTAATGCCAAAGCCAAGCATTTAGTTTTACCACTTGTTGAGATTTTGATTTCCTGCACGCCACCATCTTGAACATATATCGAACTTCCGAATATAAGCCCATGAGCTTATAGCTTTCAAAGCACTTTAATGGGCTTACATTCAGAGGGAATATTGCATTTCAAAATTGTTTGGGATTATAACTGGATGGAGTTTTGCATCTTGAAATCTTCAGCTTTAAAAGACAGTAGACACACAGTAACGCATTAAATGGTCATTTTCATTGTCTTCAAAGACTGTGAAACACTGGCAATAATCTAGTTAACCATATTTGATCGAAACAACAGCTGTGAAGCAACATTGCATTCTTGTCTATTACCAGACTATTCTTAGGCCCCCTCCAATTATAAGCCCATGGGCTTGTACTCACGAGTGTTGGGGGGAGAGGGGCTCATAATCGGAAGGAATTTTGTGTCTCAGATTTGGGGGGCTTATCTTCGGGGGGAAGGTTATATTCGGGGGCTTCTATTTGGAGGGGCTTATATTCAGAAGTTTGTGGTATGTGAAATTTTTTCATGGTTGCAGTGATAGACCCCCACCCCTCCCCCTCTCATTCACTATCATTGTATTTGCCAAGAGTGGAACCTGACACTGCAATGCTGAAACCTCGCATTTTAAGATGGCAGCATACATGAATTCAAACTCAAAAATTAGTCAAACTAAATTGCTTGGCATTAGCTCAAGAACATAACTATCAACCTATAATCATCATCACAAAAAACTGTTTTGAAATGAGCAGATAGTATCTGAGAAATATACTAAGCAGGGCTCGAAGCTAAGCTTTTTCAGATGGTTGTCCACGGACAAACCAGACTAACATTTTGGTTGCCCCAGCAAAAGATCACTTGTCCCAACTTCAAAGTAACATGTCCAGTAAAGGTGAACAACTTTACAATCTTATTATTGACCTTTAGTGTGACTATAGGCACAACATTCGCATGACCAAAACGAATTGCTCTGTAAATTTTATTTGTACTCATCTTCTGAATTACAATGGTACACATGTATCAGATGCTCATGTGATATTCAACTATATGTTCATTCTTCAATACAGTTGACAAATTATGAAGAGGAATGTTCCTGAAATGTAGAAAGTCAACAAATTGTTCGATGAGTCGTTATTCACTTGCACGCATTCCCCTACTTTAGCTCAAGATCGTTCATTCTATTTATTGGTTGGAAAATTTCGACCAAATGTAGCTTTTTAGAATTTAGTTTCTATCTGATGAAATTTGGTCAGTGAGGTACATGTACTACTACCTTTTTAAATATACAAATTTTGTCGTGACACTGTTATGGAAAAATCATTTTGTGAGCTCTCAGTTTTAATTTGACTCACATTATTGATAAGTCATGCAATAATTTCTATTAAATTTTCCAAAGAAGGGGAATATACTTTAAAAAAACAACGAAAAGCACTCCATGCAGCTGCAAAGTCACATTATACGTATGAGGTTTCATAGACACAGTTCGAGATCGGACCGCACCTTTCAAAATTCAAGCAATAGTTAATATATTCTTACCTTCAGTTTCACTTTCATATATTTTTTGCATATTCTGATTAATTGTCATGCACATATTATTGATTTCCAAGTTATCCCAACAGAAAACATTTAGCTGTCCCCTGGACAAACCAAGTGAATGATTTAGTTGTCCCAAGCCATTTTTTGGTTGCCCGGGACAAGGGACACGGCTTATTTCGAGCCCTGCTAAGACTGACATAAAGCACTGCCTTAAAATACATTTTCCTTGAGTTGTAACTACAAAAAACTTTGAGAGAAATGTCTGATATGCTCAATTAGTATCTATAGTATGATTAAAACTTTTGTTCCAAACTCCATTTGCATTGCAGCTGTGAAATTTAGGTATTCATAAGGAACAAGAAACATTAAATAAAAAGGGGCACATATACCCAGAATAGATGGGTATAAATGACAGACATACAGATTGAGTTATTTTATTGGCACCTCGTAATCGGAAGAGATACATGGGTGTTTATCCAACAAAAGTTATTGTATATTATGTATATAGTAGTACCTTAACGAATTCATAGAGAGAGAGGAAGTGGCTTTTCTCTTTTTTTCAAAGCAGTTGAAGATACAGTATATTTGGAAATTGTGGGAGCCAAAATTGTGGGAGCCAAATTTTTTGGTGGGTCTATCAATAAGTGGAATTTCTTTTCTGTGACTTTCTGTTCAATTTCTATATTGTTATTTTTCCTAGTTCATTAAATAAGACTTTCCTTAAATTCTCATAAAAATTGCATTGCATAATAATAATAATAATAATAATAATAATAATAATAATAATAATAAACGTTTTCGGAGCATTTCACATAGTCTCAAT
>JAOEHT020161648.1:0-11776 GCA_025448195.2 Parazoanthus atlanticus
TCCTTAAAAATTATTTGTTTTGCAAGTAACGGATTTCCATCTTGTCCATATGATGACTGAGTATCTACACCAGTCACAGATAACATATTTTTATTTCGAAAAGTTAAGGCCAGGTTTTTAGGTTTTAGTTCAAGAGAACGTAAACAACTCGTGTCCGGGTCATGCAAACAATTGGTATTCCCGAGACAACGGCTAGCGATATTCTTGTTGGTTACTACATCATCGATACATCGACTTTGAACCAGAATATTCTGTCGCTCGACTGTGTCTCTGAGGTTCCTTGGAATAAAGTTGAAGACCGCTGACAGAAACGATTGCCTCTGCATGTGGAGAGAGGATTGGTTTCAATCTAATTGTAGAATGTATGAGAAGCTGCTTCCCCTGGTTTGAGCTGAACTGAACTTGACTAACAGTTTCAAGACTTTCTGCTCACGGTTAAAAAACCGTGAGACCGTGAGATGCATGACACCCTAAACCGTGAGTCTCACGGCGAAACTACGAGAGTTGAGAAGTTTGCAGATGCGCTTTGACTTACTCCGGACGCAAGAGCGGATCTCGGATTTATCAAATGTCAAAAAGGGGTGGCTGATATAAATATCGATGATCTCTGAGCATTTGCGTTGTATTTCGTTGTTTGTTAGTCCAACAAGGCGTTAGCTAGCCACCGAATCTACGCACCCACCTCCACCCTGATCCTCCCTTGTGAGTGCAAATTTAAGGTACCTGTAATGTAGCACAACTTTCCAGGGGAAACTGTTTGATTTTGTTGCGGCAGACACACCGTGCCAACATTCCTGTTCAGCAGGGCGGGCCGCGATAACTTCATTACTGCGATGTCGTAGCCATACCCCTTGTCTGTAAGAAACCTTGCAAAAACATTGAGAAAATAGACTTAAATAAAGTTTCAGTTATTATCATTATCATTATTATCAAAGTTTTGTTATTATTTTTGTATCATGTTTTTAGTACTTAGAGTTCTCATTACCTCTTGGGATTCGATATAGAAATAATTTATAATATTGTTATTTTAATATTCTGTTATTATAGTTATTACTATTACATTAGTATATTATTGTTTATTATTATTATTATAATTTAATAAAAAGGTGAGTAAAAATTTTTGTGATAATGTTCATTGAGAAATTTCGAAGTCCTCAAAACAGAACACGAAGATACCGCCCGCGACTCTGAACCGGCCCGTCATCTCAAAGAAAACCCCACCCATTCTCTCACGTGGAAAGTGCAATCTCTCTTCAAAAGAAAAATCATTGAAGGACTACTAATTAGCCGCGAACAACCAAGTTTGAACAAACAGGTCCATTGTTTCACCGCCAAACTCCTCCCCTCGGAATAACATAATCAAGATTCAAGTTAAATAACCAAACTGTACGCCTGACCGCTCAGATCACTCTGAAGATGTCCTAAGGACGAAAACGTTTAGTGAACAATACTAATTAAAACAAATATTTTTAGCCACCTTTTTATTCATTATTATTATTACTGTTTGAATTTTTAATACGTCTTCAAGCTGCATATTTAACAATTATTTCACGAGGAGGCATTTCCTATGAGCTGTGCAAGCAAGTGAGTACTTCGTGTGTTTCTCACGTGCGTTCCGCAGCACTCGTCTGTCAAGCATCTGTTTACAAGTTGTATCGCTTCTGTGGATCCCCTCTGTAGCTTTATGTAAGACTTTTAATCTGTACGCGTTTATTTTATTCTGGCTCTTCCATTTCATTATTTTCTGCATATTAATCCCTATCACATTCGCCCCAGTCTCCTCGCCGTACCCATAGATCTAGAGGCGCAGCATATGGAGGCTGGTGACTAAATAGTGTAAGTCATACCTTGTACGCGACGATCTTGGGACATTTCTTGCCGATTCCCACAGGTGGAGACATTTGTCGTAACAACTGACAAACTTCCGTGTGTTTGATGCGTCCCCTGTGACAAATATGTACAAGCAAACACATTAAATGCTTCATTGTCTTCAAAACTAATAAAATAGCCACGTTTAGAACAACGGGAAATATTGTGCAAAATATGACAAATTATGTCATAGTATATATGACTAAAAAACACTAAAGGAGAAAATCAAGACTGACTTCTCTTACTCTTTCAGTAAAATTACTCATATTTGCAAAACGCTTCTGCTACAACTTAAACTAGGGTTGTGAACTTTGATTCCGTCATATTTCTCCAGCATAAGCCTAGTTTACGTTTGTCACACCAAGAATAGTTAAAAGGTGCTTTAACCAATAACAAAGTTTGATTTTTGTCTACCAATGGTCCTGAATCAAAACTTATTGTTCAGGGCACCTATATTATAGGTTAAGTTAAGAGAAAAAAACAATACTCACGTAGCGCCAGGATCATACTCGGACCAGACCCTCACAAACTCATCAAGGTGGTGTGGGCCGAGGATGGACTCGTCACGAGTTAGGTACTCAAAGTTGTCCATAATGACGGCAACAAACAAATTTAACATCTAAAAATGACACAGAGAACGTGTAAACAAGATACAGACAGAAAGAGACTTGTGCGATATATTCATTCAGAAATCAGACAGAAACAGAGATACCGATGCAACAGCATGACGATACTTCATGTTAACTAACCAAAAAGGAACAGAAGAAGATGAAAGTGATGAAGAAAATGTATGACATGTTGGAGCCACAGTCGTCATGCTCTCCTTTGCCTGTCCTAGGATCGCACCAGGCCCCAGGTGTGCAGGCCAACATGATCATCTGCCAGTTTTCTCCAGTAGCTGATCTGAGGAGCAAGCAGACGAGAAGAATTATTAGTATCTCGCGCACTTTGTTGGCTACTTAAACTCGGAACATCCTGAGCATTACTGAACACGTGCGAAAGAATCGGCAAATTATCATCACCAGTCAAATCCACTTAGCCAAATAATTATTCATCATGTCTTAAGACCTTCACCTCACGTTTCTCTATTATCGCTAGCCAAACCCCGAACTTTCACTTTCCCTCTTATCGTTGCTGTAGCTTTCACAGCAATTCTTACTGTAAACTTAAAAACAAATATTAGCATATACTAAACCAGTACATATAGATTTTTGCGCGCTCTGATTGGCCAACTAACTTAAAATATCCGGTGCTATTCATCTCACGCATGAGCAAGCACGCAAGCCAGATTAAAACAGTTTCCTGCTTTCATGTTTTTATGGCTTTAAACTGGTCTACAACACATATACCCCTCGCCAGGTCAGCATTGCCTTGCCTGGACAGAAGACATGGATAGCTCGAGCAATGACTTGGAAGTTGACAAAACTGATACAAACATACATATAACCCCTTTAATTGTTTGAAGTCCTCTCAACAGATCGTTATTTCCTTACCTAAACAGAACCTGGATAGCTTGAGTAAAGACTTGGAAGTTGTTGTCAGGACTGATCTGGTTCCAAGGTTCGCCCCGATCGCCATTGTGTGGTCCAATTTGTCCAAAAATCTGCAAAAAAATTGTTACGTCGTAAATTGGCGATAACATAATGGTTTTTATGTTACTTCTAAGTTTACTGAGTATACTATGGAATGGAGCAAAACACTACATTTTCAATTAGATAGCCCGTGGGAAAATCTCAAAGAAAAACAAAGTTTCTTTGAAAACTCATACCGTTGAGATATTTTAAAAGAACAAGGTTTTTATTTTAGGAAAAAAGTAAGACTTGGTGCTGTTTCTCGATTTTCTCAAACAATTTAGAAAACAGATCGAGGCAGTAGGAAACGTTCTAACTCACTCAATTGTTAAGCAATTGTCATCATTTTTGGCAGAAAGACGAAAAACGAAAAAGTAAACTCCAAAACTCAGTGTCGGAGATTTTGAAAAAACTCTACGCATCAGCGCCTTGACATTAAAGTGTTTTAGAAAACCGGCTCTACAATATTAACGATACAGCTAATCGAATGTCCCTTATATCCGGCTTTTGATCATTTACATTTTTAAGAACATTTGCAAGAACGTCGAGACTTTGTATGATGCCCCCAATTTTTATTATTATTATTTATTTTACTTTACTTTATTGAGGAGTGCAATTGGCTCCTTGGTTATTCTTGATCATGATAAATGATCTGGAAGTCCAGGATACCGACATCTGGATTTATGTTGATGATACAACTATGGCTGAGACAATGCAAAAGAAAGAAGCAGCCACATCCAGGAGACTTGACTGAAATCCCAAATGAACAGGTTCCAATTAAACCAACCGAAATGCAAGAGTCACGCATCGGGTTTGGCAAACTCAAAACCGATTTCGAACCGGTTGGCAGCGCCAAGATTTTGGGTCTCCACGTCTCAAGTGATCTAAAATGGAACGTGCATGTGTCCGAAGTTATCAAGAAAGCTTTAAAGAGCTATATGCTTTGACCCCACTGAAACGAACTAAACTGTCAAGCTCTGAACTTATCCAATTTTATTTAACATGCTTAAGATCAGTCATCGAATACGCATGTCCTGAATACCATGACAGTCTACCAGACTCCCTCTGTAAAGACCTGGAGAGGATCCAAAATGTATCCTCTTACTTCGTACGAGGATGCCCGTCGGCAAGGCAGTACCAGCTCCTCTTTCCATTCGCCGCCAAGGACTTACGACAAACTGTTCGCACAGGTAACGATCGACCCAAAACACAAGTTGCACGCCCATCACCCGCCCGGAATAATTCTAACCAGGGTCTGAGGAAAACTCTCCAAGGTTTAAAACCGAACTTTTAAAGAAAAGTTTCATTGTATTTAATTCCTTTAAGCCATAATTGTAAATTTTATATTATCTACAGCAAATTCTAAATTCTATTCTCTTTATATATTTAGCATAAATTGTAAACTAGGCGTAATTCAGCCCATTGGCTGCAATGCTTTTAGTATCTGAACAAAGTTATTATTATTATCATTACTGTTGTTGTTATTATTATTATTATTACTTTTGTTGCTATTGTTATTTATACCATTATTATCTTTATTACTATTATTATCTTTAATATTATTATTATCATTATTGTAATTACTATTATTATTATTACTATTACTACCTGCATTCCAATGATGGCGTAGATGAAGAATAACAGACCTATGAGCAAACCGACGTACGGCAAGGCCTGCAATAAAACACATCACATCAGTTTTCACTTTGTTTAACTATCTATATTATTTTATTTGTTTACAATATTTGCATTAAACAAGAATGAACAAGTGAAACTTTCATTTATTATCACGAAATTGTACACGATGCACAAATTTAAAAGGGAACTTTTTCAATACTTATTAAATTAATAATCAGTAGTTCCTTAATATACATGTACTCAATGTTATCTCATTTTACAAGCTTTTGTCAAACGTGACGCCAATTTAACGGTAATTACCTTTTTAATAAAAAAAAAATAGAATTAAGGTGAACCCCAAAAGGTGGCCTCTTCAAAAAAGTATCGCTTTGATACATAGCTAACTCATAAGGTATAAATTAATGGAAAAACACAGAAAGGACAAACAGAATCCCAAGACTTACAGAAGAGACAAACACAGACAAGCGGTAAGTAGAAATAAATGATAAACAAGATTAGTTAGATTCCTTGTTAAAACATTAAAAATATATTTTCAATTATTTTGAATACTTTAAAATGTTTGAAATATACCAATTTAAATGTGCGTGCACATAAAAGGACTAAAACTTCTAAATGACGACAAGCATAAACATAACTCGATTAAGAGAACGATTCTTGCCTTAAATGATTGGAGGAAAGTCCATAGAAGGATGCGGATTGTATATCCCTGCCTCAACAGCTTGATCAACCTAGCTGCTCGGAACAGCCTGAAGAGACTTGGATCGAATGGCATCTTATTGCCGGCCTGTAACAAAATTCACAGGCAACAAAATCAGTACAATCAAATTGAAAACAAATAAGTGCAACGCATGTAAGACAAGCTGAAGTCAGCTGTCAACATCTTATTGGAATCATCATCATGCTTCATAATCATTGTCATCAAAATCTTTGCTATGGTTCATGGCAATTCGCGGATTTCCGTACAAACAGAGAACTTAGTTAAGTAGTCCTCATTTATTCTAAGGACCATGGGTTGGTTCCTAGCTCCTCTGATTAAAACATCACGTTTCGGACCCTGTGATGAAGAATCAAAGTGCTACCCCATGAAGAACCAAAGTGCTACCCTCTGACCAAGGACCAAGTCTCTAGGCCTCCTCATGAAGAATCAAAGTGCTACCCCCTGACCAAGGACTAAGTCTCTCTGCCTCCTCATGAAGAATCAAAGTGCTCAACAAGAGGAGCCTGTTTACAGACTACGCAGATAGAGGATCAAGTTGCTAATCGCCCCCTGACCAAAGATTCTGACTGATTACATGTATGTAGCTCCTTCCAGGCGATCGAGCATAACTCACGCGTGAGAAGTAAGCCAGTCAGCACACGCTAGATCGTCACAACATATGACATTATACCAGGAGGTAACACAAATTTTGTTGTCTATATTAAAACTTTCAATTCCCAAAATATACAACTACAAAAGAAGTTACATTAGGCCAAAAACTTGTCAAATGACCAATCCACATATTCGTCGATAACCCTTCTTAACAGTAAGATGAGAGTTTTGAATGCATTTATAAAGACCAGTTTCAAATCACCTCTATGATCTTTTAAAATGTCGGCCATTTTGTGAGTTGTGTACGGGGGAGGTGCTATGTGATTAATTCAGTTCGATCAAGTGATTTGAGTAGCAAAAAAGACACAACTACAATGTATAACTCTCCCGGCCAAGATAGCAAACCTGTAGAACGTGTTAGGAGAAGCACTTACTACGCATAATAGCCCGTTACGCACCCCTCCCCCGACACCAAAGTAACACTGTATAGCCAGAGCTGTACTCACCAGAGCTTTTTGTAACACAAAGTCGAGCAAACTTCCAAGGACGACTATGAAGTCAAACACGTTCCAGCCATCGCGGAAGTAATTCTGAAAGCAAAGAGAAGAATACCTGTATGAAAATCTGCAGACAACTCTAACAAAGCGGAACTCTAAGCGGATACGGCGAATGATGGCAAAGGAAGGTGAGGCTGGACCAATGGCCGAAGGCTCTTTCGCCTTCGGCCATTGCTCTATTCTCCTTCACCCCATCAGCCCCCATTAGCCCTCATTTACCATCATTCAGCACGAATACTGCTATTTGCCGATTGAATTACTAATCAGAGTTGACTGCGAAGGAGGCAAGGAAAAACTGAAATTGAACAAGAAGAGGAGAAAATTCGAGATACAGATAAAGTACGGCAACAATATTTAGTAAACCGTATTTACTCGATTAAACGCTGCGGCGTTTATTTATTTATTTTTTGACTCCAGTGCGGCGTTTACTCAGTGACGGCGTTAATTCGGGGGCGGCGTTTACTTAAAAGCCTTTCTATTTCTTCTCGTCTAACTGTTTCTAACGAAACAATTGGACGAGAAAATAACGCTTGCTCGTCATGTTCCAATAGAACTGTCGCACTTATTGAAAAATTTTCTTGACGCAAACGCTGAAAACAAACTCTTTGCACAAATCCCTGGAAAAAGAAAGAGAGAAGTTGCATTGAAGTATATCACTTTGAACTGAAAAACATTGTTATCAAGGAAAATAAGTTTTCGACCATTTCAGTTCTTAAATGGAACGCACGAGTTCTCAGAACTGGTTCTGGCCATAATATCCCTGCTCAAGGATCAGAGCTGCTCAGTTCTCCCGCTCCGGTCGGCCAAAGCGCGGGAACTTGGAGAGTTGTGGCGGGAAAAAATTTACACACGCGCCTGGACATTTCTTCAAACTGACCAGAACCAGTTCTTTTCGGCCGGCCAGTCCGGACAAATGGTAAGCGACCCAAGTCTCTGTTTGGACTTGGTCAGGATCAAACTTCTAAAACCCCCCTCCGCTCTCTAAAAAGACCGAGCTTAAACAAGCCCTCCGAGGGCTAAATCGAGACTTTATGGTACATCTGTTTGAATTTTAAAATTATTATCTAGTTGAACATGAACAAAACATTTTCTGTGCACGTTAACATGGTGAATAGAGCTCTTTGCGTACTCCGGTTTGCTACTGAAAAACTCGTATTATTATTTATTACGAATCAATGGATAGTGCATTTGTTGCAAATTTGATTGGTTCAAGTACAAAAGAAAATCAGCAAATTTTATTTACTTGTTTCGTATTTACTGAAAGAATAGTCCAGTTTCGTATTCCCAGTTACCGCTGATTGCAATGACCATAGACTCATTTCCATAGCGTTAGCCTCGACTTGGTGTTGAATATACATAAATATCAGCGAGAACGATTAAAGTCCGAGCCTCCAACAATACACGGGGTTGTAAATAGCTCATAGCTACATTGGTATTTATCAATATTTAACATCAATTCGAGGCTAACGCTGTGAAAACAAGTTTGTAGTTATTATTATCAGCGGAAACTACGAATACGAAACTGGGCTATTTATCCCCACAGTGTCTGTACATAACAACACCGGATATTCACGCACTTTATCTTTGTTGCATTAACCAGTTGGACAAGAACTTAACACGAAAATCACAAAGACAAATCCATCACAGGACGCTTCAGCACCAATGGATTTTAGATTATTCAAGTTTTGTTTTGCGTACACTTAATGTAATTATCGAGTAATCCTTACCCGTCTAAAAGCGAACAATTTAAGGACAGCTTCTCCCGTGAACATGAAGGTGAAGATCGTGTTGAACAAATCCAGGTAGTATCTGTATATTTTAGGCTCTTCATCAAACTGAAATTGAAAAAAAGAAATGTTGAAGCAAATTGGTACACAGTTTCAGTTCTAGTCTGAAAGGTACACTCTCGGCAGTTGCTAATAATAAGTTGATACTGTTTGATAATAAATTGATAGTTTGTTGAAAATATACAGGAAATTTTTTTCATAGTAAACTGATGGATAAACCAAACAATTTCCGTACGATACTAAAACCGGGAACGGGGAACGGTCAACGGGGAATGAGGTGCGGTCAATATGAGTCGGGGAACGGTCAATATTTACAATTTCTGCAATGAGCTTGGCGTTCTAAATTGTTCAAATCCCCAACCTTCGAAGAATTTGTAGGTTCTCACACCTCCAGACTCACATTGACCGTTCCCCGACTCATACTGACCGTTTCCCGTTCCCGGTCTTAGTATATAACGTCCAGCAATTTCCCGGTTTTGTCATCAAAAGTTTCTCAAAAAGGAACTGAGGCGTGAGATTATGTTTGTAAGTCTGTAGAAGAAATTTTTGGCACCGAGCTGCCAAACTAACTTCTTAGCTTCTTTCGGTCCACGCTGTGGCGGTAAACAGTGATCAGCACCTGATCGGAAGTCGTCAGTCATTCATCCCGGTTCTGATCGCAAAAGCGCAGGAAAATTACGTTCTTTAAATTTTAAAAAACCAAAAAAAAGATCCACGTGGCAGTTTTTTAGACTTGCCGGCGCTGATACAAAATCGGGATATTTTTCTATTTGGCCTAATGAAGTTGATTTTTATTGTCAGTAAATTCATAGTTTACTGAAAACATTCTGGTAGTTTACTGATAATACACTGCTAGTTTATTGTTATGCTATAGTTGTTGGAGAATTTGTTTTCATATAACTCTTATTACGTTTTCCTCAACTAATTTTTATTACACCATCGTTTATACACTTGTGAACTTAAAACATGTCATCCTTTCTGACTACGTGTTTTATTTTCTAAATCTCTTCTTCTCCCCACCGCTTTGTGAGTATGTTATACAGACTATTCCAAAGACTAACTGGAAAACTTGCCCTGAATGTCTGGTTTGATCACTGACGTTTATCCAAGCTGACGGCAAAAAGCTTACCGTATCAACTTTTGTTGATACAACTATTACATACATTTGGCTTACCCGTAAACGCAGAAAAAAAGTTTTCCAGTGTTTCCAATGAATGTGTCAATTTTTTGTTTTAACTGGAATGTCTGACCACAGTTACTTAACAGCACTTCTTACAGTGAGGTCAGCGAAACGCCAAATTCAAATTCCCAACGTAGCTTCCTCTAGGCAAAAAGGCATTTGCCTACACAAAATTTCTGGAAAAAAAATCTTCCTCTCCACTCCCTCGGTCCCCTCAGTCCATCTCGACTAGATGGTTCTCACTTCGCTTTGATTATCTTGCCTACACTTGAAGGTGGTCCTTGCTACGTCACTGACCTTCATCATCAGACTAAGTCTTGGAGAGGTGAATTGATACGTACCTTCATCATCAGAATGAGTCTTGGAGAGGTGAATTGATACGTACCTTCATCATCAGAATGAGTCTTGGATTGGTGAATTGATACGTACCTTCATCATCAGAATGAGTGTGTTGAGAGTGATGAGGACCATAATGAAGAACTCAAAAATACTCGAGTCCACAATCTTCCATATACGGTATTGCCATGTGTTGGGATCTTCAGGCATAAACCGCTCCGAGGGTTTGGCAACCATGGAAAAATGGAGGCAGTCACGCTGTAAGGAAAAACAGTTATTTGAAATATATATTATCTTAGCTAGTTTGAAGTAGTTTCAAGATCTTAATTTTCGGTACAGATTGAAGACAGAAGTAGTGCATGAAAGGGTTATCGACAGTAATCATTGTACACTGTTACTGAGCTAAACTAACTCTTGTTACCGCTGCCTAGCCTACAAAGCTTTTTATCGTGTTTCTACAGTCTCAAAACAATCACATTTCAAGATTCTCTTTTAAGAAAATGGCGCAACGTCAAGACTATTGCAGGCTGATCTTTGTTGACATATTTTCCTATTAGCATAAATGGAAACTTTATTAGATGGACACAAGTAACACCATCATCAGATAAAGTGTATAAAACTATATAATAAGCACCAACACACAAACTTAAGTTTGCCACAGTTATAAAAATAATGCATGAAAGTTTTCACCCACGCTTAATCTGGCCACGTGGCCAAACAATCCCATTTATTTTATTTTAAAGCAAATCGATTACCTAAGAAGACGAATGGCGTGGAGTTCCATACATTCTTGCTTTATTTGGAATAATTCAGTAAAAATCTCTTGTAACACAATAATGTATAGTAGCAGCACCTACCTGATTTCTATCGAGTTCACACTCGCCCTGCTCTTTCTCTCCTTGCTCTTGGAAAGTCAGGATAATTAAAGCCACAAAAATGTTGAGAAAGAAGAACGAGAATACGACGACAAAGAAGATATAGTATAGCGCAATCTCTATCTTGTTATCAACAACTGGGCCGCGGTCGACATCCGTTGTATCGATGGACGCCTGCATGAGACTGTAGAAAGATCAGGTTTGAACTTGTCAGTTACAACAGGTCATGTCAGGCCAAGTTATTTAGGTCACAGGTCAGGTTCAGGTCAGGTCAGGTTCGAACATGTTAGGCACAACAGGTCAGGTCAGGTTAGTTAGGTCAGACTGGAGCACAACAGGTAGTTTCAGATCTGGTCAGGTTCGAACGTGTTAGGTACAACAAGTCAGCTCAGGCCAGGTTAGTTAGGTTAGACTAGAGTACAACAGGTCAAATTCAGGTCAGGTCAGGTTTGAACATGTTAGGTACAACAGGTCAGGTCAGGTTAGTTAGGTCAAACTAGAGCACAACCGGTTAAATTCAGGTCAGGTCAGGTTCGAACATGTTAGGTACAACAAGTCAGGTCAGGTTAGTTAGGTCAGACTAGAGTACAACAGGTCAAATTCAGGTCAGGTCAGGTTTGAACATGTTAGGTACAACAGGTCAGGTCAGGTTAG
>JAOEHT020161736.1:0-11776 GCA_025448195.2 Parazoanthus atlanticus
TCCATCCATCCATCCATCCATCCATCCATCCATCCATCCATCCATCCATCCATCCATCCATCCATCCATCCATCCGATTCCCGATATCATCGTGATAGGACGACCACTGTGTGACATCTCTGTGTCAAATTTTGAGGCGTCACTTTTTCGGTAAAGATGAGTGTTATGTCGTGATCTGAATGGTAACCCAATGTCGTCATTTTAAATAAGCACTTCATTTCTACATTTATATAATAATAATAATATTAATAATAATAATTGTTATTATTATATAAACGTAGATAATAATGATAATAATAATAATTATTATTATTATTACATTAATTAGTATTATCATTACTATTACTCGTATTGTTATTATTATTATTATGCAAATTCAACAGACGTTTTTAAATGCACATCACAGAATAAATTACATTTTATATGCTATACCGTTTTAATCTTTTGAATTTTTCTGAGTTGGAATTTGTGCGAGGCTCAAAGGGCAGACTTTTCCAGAGTTTAAGTGCGGCTGCAGCAAAATCCCTGTCACCCAGTGTAGGAGATGTCTCCAGTCAGTTAATGCATTTTTACAGTTTAAGGCCGAGATCGGATGTTTAGCTTCCTGTCACCTTGTGTAGGAGATGTCTCTAGTCAGTTAATGCATTTTTACAGTTTAAGGAAGAATATCGATTTCTAAAGACATTTCCGAAAAATATATTAAACACATTCAAAAACTTTTTAAATACATCTTCAACAATTTCCGAAATTTTTCAACGATTTGTAGAAAATTTTCAAAAACCGACAAAAGCTTTTCTGAAAACTTTTTGGCAATTTCCGAAGGTTTAATAAAACGTTCCGAAAATCTCAGAAGATTGGTGTTTTTCGTCTTCATAATGAAAAGAAAATTACACGGTGGCTTGAAGACATGATTTTTATTTTATCGCGTAAAACTATTTTACTCGCTGCGCTTGCTCGTAAAACAATATTCTTACCACTCGACCTTCGCAACCACGTGTAATATCTTCTATTTACCTACCGAACGTTTTAAACTGCGCAAAACCAAAGACGCACGCAAATGATGCCGGACCATTGATCTGGGTGTACGTGTTTAAACCTACTCGTATGTGTATGTAATGGTTTTGAACATTGTTTATCCAGATTGGGTGCGCACAAGAGGAATGGCGCTGATGATACAGCGCAGGATTTTAAGGTCACCAAAATTGTGAGACATCCCAGTTTTCAAAGCCCCAAGGGCTACAGTAACGACATCGCACTAGTGAGGCTTGAAAAACCGGCGATTCTTAACAGGTAAAGTGTTTGTTTAGATATGTTGTGTATGTTTATTACTGCTTGTTTATTCTGACATTTAAATATAGGTTTATTGTTATTGTTATTATTATTAATATTAATATCTTCTTTATTATTAGTATTATTGTTTGTTTTTGCTGTTGTTGTTGCTCCCTCGTAAGACCCAATGTGAAGGGCCGACATCGTAATAATACTCTCATGGCCGTAATTTTGTAGTACTGTGGTCTGGCATGTTTTACTAATATCTTATCACCATAGCGCACGAAGTAGTGAGAAACCGTCAATTATCATCTGCAGAACGGCCACAGTTCAGAGTTCTGTTTGATATAGGACAGTGTGAAAATTATATGAAAAGAAATAAAGCATTTCATAGTTTAGAGTTAAATATTTACAAACTAAGTTCAAGTTACGAGACCTGAATCGTTTTTAGCCGTTAACCAAGTTTAGGTAGTTTTACCATCGAATTTAAATAGTTTTATATATAACGATCCCTTGTAATTATCACATCGTTTATCGCGGGCGGTCGCCTTTTGGAAAATCCAGCCAGATATATGTATTTGTAGTTATGTATGTGTGTATGTAGTTATGTATGTGTGTATGTAGTTATGTATGTGTGTATGTAGTTATGTATGTGTGTATGTAGTTATGTAGTTATGTATGTAAGCCCGAACTGGGCGAAACGTCTAAATACATCTGTTATTGGGAGCCATGAATTGTCTGTCTTTGTTTCTTACAGATGCAACTCTTATTTAAAAATGCGCAGGCTTTTGTTAGAATCATAGCATTTCCAGGCCGATCCAAACACAGTGAATGAAAGGAAAGAATTCCCTCAAGTGTACAATCCTTTCATCAAACTAACTTCATTTTCTAACAACACCTGAAGGTATAGAAAGTTGACGAAAATTTCGCAAAATCGCTTATCTTTTCTTATGTAGTTCAAATACTAGATCATATACAAAGTGCGTACGTGTGTGTCTTTGTATGTCTAAGAGCAACCATATTTGTACAAACGTTGTTTTGTTATTTTCCCTCAACAGACACGTGAATGTTGCTTGTCTTCCTCACTCGATCCCAGCTCCCAGTGAAGGAGACAAATGCTGGGTCACCGGCTGGGGTCGCCTGTCAGCTGGTGGTGCTTCTCCCGATATCCTGCAGCAAGTGTCGGTTCCAATTGTCAGTCAAGCCAGGTGTCACAAATCCTACCCCAATAGAATTGATGATACAATGATCTGTGCCGGGGTTGACCAGGGGGGGATTGATGCGTGCCAAGGAGATTCAGGGGGGCCTATGGTGTGCGAGTCAGGGGGAAAATTCCATCTACAGGGAGTCGTTAGCTGGGGGATTGGCTGTGCTGATCCAAACCAGTTTGGCGTTTATTCCCATGTTAAGAATTTAATGGGGTGGATCAAAGAGGAGATGAAAAATCCATAAGTACAACACAAATTGAGATCAAAATAGTTTCTTTTGCATCTGTTTTCGCCCTGGCACATAAAACTTGCCGTTAGGTTGATCGTACAGCCAAAACCTATTTCACTATGACGTCACAGGCTGAACAATAACACAAACAAGACAACTCTTATTTTCAACTAAGGAAAGGATTTATTGTCGTTCGCATATTTGACTACAAGAACAACTTGAATTTGTAAGCCTCAAAATATGGTTTGTTTTCATTTTGTTTTGCCCTAGTTCAATCCCACAATGCAACGGTGATAAGTACTTGATCATCCTGCTGCAGATGTTTCACAGTCATCAAACATTTTAGTTAACATTAGCACTTCAGTCAAGTTCCAAAATTGTAGTATGGACACCTGTAGAGTTTAAAAGATATAAACATTCTGTGAAGTCATAGTGAAATACGTGTCCACACAAGACCCCGGATACATTAAATGGGAGCACTCATGGCAATGCAAACATGCTTGTAACTTAAGACGGACTTGTTCAACAAAAATATAAATATCTGAAGAATATTGCAAACAACGGCAAGAATAATCTTTAACCTGGAGTTTGGTTACTTTCCGTGTGCGCATGCTGTAAGATTCCGGTTTTTACAATTTCGTTCCGGCCGGGGATAAACTAGTGCAAAACAATTCTTTAAAATCTCCTACCATCAAGTCCCATCCAAGCTTTTGTAGGAAACCAACCTCAAGGCTAAAGATTATTCTACCTTTTGTTTGGAATGTTTCTAACATTAATATTTTTATTGAAGAAATCCACCTCACGTTAGAAGTAACCGTATTACCGTGACTGTTCCCAAGCCCAATTGCTTATTAACAAAGTAGTGCTTGTTCTGTCACCATTGTATTCAAATAAAAATATTTCAGTTGCATTGACTTGTTACGTTTTGAACCTTTTGAATTTAATTTAGAAGTGTTTGTGTTTGATATTTGCCAGTAAACTGAAAAAATAACTTGCTGCGAAAAGAAAAAAAACGAACAGTACACAGTGTTGACATCTGTAAAGGGCAATACCAAGCACGAAAGGAATTGTGGGAGTCCTATACTTAGCGCTGCGTACCATCCGCTGACCTGTTCACGAAGCAAACGAAACCATCAAAGCACAAAGCTTAGTAACTTTGATAAATTGGGTTAAGGGGAGCTTAGCAAAATGCGGAGAGCTCCCAACATGCGTTGCGATCTCGGTATTGCGCTTTTCACATGTCGACCTTTTTTGGAACTCTTCAAAGCAAGAAGTTCCGCTATAAAAGATAAAGCCCCTTTGAAGCTCGTAGTTTAAAATTCTAATTTTGCTGCCATGACAAATTTGACGTGTATAGGAGTCCTTTCCTTCTTAAAATATTAATATTTCGAGACTGGAATTGAAAAATGTAAGAAATAAGTTAAGCTCGGGCCAAACATTGAACTTCTCATGTGTTAAACTAATGAATGGAAGGCATTGTTCGAACTCATTAGCATTAGACTCTAGGCATGAAAAGTTGATCGTTTGGCCTAGGCCTTAAGTATTATAGGGCTATTAACTGACTAAAAAACCAAACGTTTTCGAGAACGGCTAAACCGCACAATTGTTGAATCAGCCAGATCGATGCTTTACCAAGCCAGCTTACCAATCCGATCCAGTTCTGGGCAGAAGCATGCAGCACAGCAGTGTACTTAAACAATAGAAGTCCAACCACAGCATTGAAAGATATGACCCCATTCGAGTGTTTACTTGGCAGTAAACCAGATGTTTCACATTTGAAAGTCTTTGGCTGTGTGTGTTATGTTTATGTGCCAGACAGTCAGCAATGAAAGTTGGAAGCTAAAGCCCGTAAAGCTAATTTCATTGGATACTCTACTGGTGTTAAGGGGTATAAACTGTACAACTTAGAGAAAAAGAACTTTGTCGTTAGTCTCAATGCTTGTTTCTTTGAAGAAAGGTTTGATCATTTTGACGAAAAGATTGAACCAGTTCCGGCTGAGCTAACCAGCATTTTTCCAGACACAGATGAGGAAATTGTGAAAGTTCCCGAGGTTCCTGTACCTGAAACACCTGCAGCGAGAGAAGAGAATTCTGAACCAGGTGAAGCAGCGAATGAGTTTCCCTTACCCGAATTTCCTGCTGAGAGAGAAGAAAATATTGAACAAGTGGGAGAAAGAAATGTAGCAAGACCTTTGAGAAGAACATATGAAGACAGTTTTATGGAAGAGGTTCGCAACCTAGGACAAGTCAGGGAAAGAAGAAAACCGAGGCAATTTGAAGATGATGATTGTCTATTAGCTGAGTCGTTAACCTCTGAGATGGACGAGCCAAAATCACTCCATGAAGCTTTACACAGCAAGGAGTCAGCACAGTGGCAAGAAGCCATGAATGCTGAATATTCATCTTTGTTGAAGAATGATACATGGGAACTAGTGCCTCCACCCAAAGACAAGAACATTGTTGGATCTCGTTGGGTCTTAAAAGTCAAGCGTGATGTGAATGGTGCAGTTGATCGATTTAAAGCCCGACTTGTTGCACAAGTGTATTCACAGATGAAGGGCATAGAAGTTTTTCACCAGTTGCTCGATATGCATCAGTTAGATCATTACTTGCACTAGCAAATGCACATGATCTGGAAACCAAATGGATGTAAAAACTGCCTTTCTGAATGGTTCCTTAGACTGTGAGATGTCCCAACCAGAAGGATTTGTTGATCCTCACAGACCAAACCATGTCTGCAAACTAAAGAAGAGCATTTATGGACTTAAACAGTCAGCTCGATGTTGGAACACTACTCTGGACAAGTATTTAAAGTCCACAGGTTATCACAAGAGCAATACAGATGGATGTATTTATACAAATGGACACATTAGATATGTGATTTCAGGTGTCTATGTCGACGATATTGTTCCAGTCTCTAATGATCCTGTAATGCTGAAAGCAGAGAAAGCAGCTCTATGTGACAAATTTGAGATGGTAGATCAGGGAGAAATTCATTATCTCCTCAGTATGTCTATCAAGAGAGACAGAAAGTTGAAAACTTTGACAATAAGTCAGCCTACCTACTTGGAGAAAGTCCTTAAATATTTGGAATGCAGGATTGCAAGCCAGTCTCTACTCCTCTTGAACCTGGCAAGAAATTTCACCAGATGACAAACCTTTTGATACCAAAACCTATCAGCAAGTGATCGGATGTCTGACGCATGCATCGACCACAACAAGACCAGACATTGCTGCTGCAGTTGGAGTTTGATCTCAGTATATGTCGAACCCAAGTACAGATCACTGGATGGGTGTAAAGCGTGTTCTTCGCTGTTTCAAGGGAACATTGAGATATGGTCTTAAATTCTCAATCTGTGAACAGCAACCCAAATTAGTTGGCTGCAGTGATGCCGACTGGGCTGGCGATGTTGACACCCGCAGATCGACTTCAGGTTACACATTTCAATATGGAAATGGCACAATCAGTTGATCCACCAAGAAACAGACAACAGTTGCAAAGTCGTCAACCGAAGGTGAATGAACAATTGAACTGGCAAAGAATGCAAAGTATCATAACAGGACAAAACACATTGACATTTGCCATCACTTTGTTCGTGAACGAGTTGTCTCAATGGAGATCAAAGTTATCTATTGCCAAACTGAGAACATGACTGCTGACGTTATGACAAAAGGACTTCCAAAAGCTACTTTTGGAGCCTTAAGAGATTTGTTGGGCGTGCACGATATTGCATGACATTGTTTCTCATCATCGCTGGTCCTTGTCGTGCCATCGGGCACATAAGGCCTCATTGTTTCTCAACATTATCAGATTTTTTTGAATTTGATACGTTATGTTTTATGACACTATACAGACTGAACTGCATAATTATCAAGTGGGAGTGTCAGAATTATGATAATTTATGCATGTTCAAACAGTTCTTTGATTGGTTAATATTGGAATGCGAACTGCGCATATTGTTTTTCACTCTTGAGTCTTGTTTGACGTGTATGGAGCGGGTTGTATGAGCTTCAAACGTGTAAATATTAAATTGTCCCATGGAAGTTTACAGTGGACAAAAACACTTTCTATACAAAATTCTTTACGTACTATACTTAAAATGGCTCTTTCACGGCCTTGCGCATGATCAAAAGTTCACTGGCAAGAAGACTAAGTTGCAAGCTAAAAACATCCATTTACAGGCACTGTAAGGTCTAAGGATTTCGTCAGGCGAATGGTACGGACGACCTGTTTTAGGTAGTGAATAAGT
The DNA here is from genome assembly GCA_025448195.2 of Parazoanthus atlanticus. Lineage (NCBI taxonomy): Eukaryota > Metazoa > Cnidaria > Anthozoa > Zoantharia > Parazoanthidae > Parazoanthus > Parazoanthus atlanticus. The sequence continues at coordinate 6,957 of JAOEHT020161736.1, forward strand.
TGGATTGCAGTTATTTGTCCTGTTATGGATCATCTTGATTTATGTTCCAAAGCCGGAACACAAAGTAATAGATTGGTTTAAAAGGTATCGCACCTTGGCATAAGTGATTGGTGAAAGGTAACATATGGATCAATAACATAAAACATAACTTCTGAAAAAGGGAAAATCCATTGACTCAGCCTAGTCCCTGTTATCGTGGTAGGAACTATATTTTCTCTATTGTCCATTCCTTGTTGATATCTTTCTTTCCTTTATGTGAAATAAGTCGTCTTTTAAAACAGGCAATTTTGTTGCTTTTTCTGAGTGAAGCGGAAAGTGAGTTGCTTGTTTCTTTGTACCATCACTAATTACATATTTTCCTTGAACATACAAAGTCGCTTTATACATCAAATCCAAGCCAGTGACCGTACAAAAAAGCGCTGTCATGTTACCGGCGATGCTTCCTCTCTCTTATGCATCTCTGTCAGTTTATACTGGGTGTCTCTCTGTCTCGGCCGTTGTAGTGGGTGGGCCAGCAGTGAAGCCATATGATCGAACAGTCGCGTCGTGCTTCTCGACACCTCCAGTACATATCCATATTCGTCCTCGTCCAGGCCACATAACAGATCGTAGATTTCCTACAAAATAATGTATCAGCACAGTTCCAAGGTGGTTCAGCAGATTCTGATACCCAAACGCTGGCAAATGAAGGCTTATTTTTGAGTATATTTTGAAAGAAAACACTTACCCAAGTCTCCCCAACAGTTATTTCAAAATTTCTTGTTGCCACAACAACGTTGTGGTTGCAAATGATTTAGGCCCTGTTTACACTAGAGATGCGACGGGGACAATTTATGTTAATTAGAAATGAATCCGGGGTAAAAATAAATCGGGAGCTGCTGGTGAAATTCTCTACAGTGTGTTCCGGATTCATTCAAACCACTTCCTTTCTGGCTCCTCTTCTTTTCTCATACTAATTTGCACACAAGCAGAAACGTGTGTTTCACCGTAAGAAAATTGGGTAACTCAATGAAAAAATCTAAATCCTTTCCCGGGCCAAGTGGCTTAATACGCCGGCGGTTATCTCCGTTTTCCCTAGTATTAAGCGAATAAAAATCTGATACTACCCCTAAACGGGACACTAAGCGATCGCGGGTTAGTCCCCCAGTAAAAACTGGTACCGCTCAGCTGAGTCGACTGGAACAAGTCAAATGTCTTGCTCAAGCTAAGGCAAAAAAAGTGGTCAGGCCCGGGTTCGAACTCACGACCTTTACGTTACGAGTCTGACATGTTAACCACTCGATCACTGCGCCTAAATCCGGCGAGGTTATCCCGGTTTTATCACTAGTGTAAATAGGGCCTTAGAAGGGAAACACGTTAATATGTTCATTGTCCTTTTATACAATAGAAATTCGAAGTTATGGCGAAGAATATCTCCACAGAGACGACACTAAGCGATTTGTTACCCCCACAGAGGTCCAGGCAACTTAAGGAGAGGGCGCACCATTTTATTCTTCCTAAAGTGCGTACAAGTCGTTTCAAACCTGTTTTTATAAACAGATGTCTTTTTGATAATTACTGATTTTCTTCTTAGCACTTAACTTAAGTATTAATCTTTTATATTTAGATTATTTTATTTTATGTATAAATTGACCACGTCTGCTGCTCAATAGATTTTTATCAATAAAGAATATTATTATTATTATTATTATTATTATTATTATTATTATTGTTATATTAATTGACGTTATTCATCGTAAGCATGATACAATATCTGAGAAAGTGCGAATCACAGTTTTGCAATTTTACGTAAATGCATGGTAATTGAAAGGAAAGAAACGCTTACGCAATGTTTTAACCGGGACTCAAAAATACTCACATTTTACCTAAATGCTAATTTAATGTAGTATGGTTGTACCGATCGAAACACACGATTGGCTGAAACAACAATAGACTAATGTCGCTAACAATAACCCCAACCCCCAAACAATAGCTGGTACAGTGTAATGTGACCATTCAAAATACAGCTTTGGAACGGTACAGGTATACTGGACCTAAGCTGTTGAAGGAATATGATTAATTCGCTATGTTGGACTCCCGCGTCTTAGGAGGTTGATAATCCTTTTCACGAGGCATGCGTGAGCTGTCGCTTTGCTGAAGCCTCAAAAACCCATACTTTGGAAAATAACACAAGAAAGCATATAAGACGAAGACGGTGGTTTCAACTTAAAGTTTCTCGAGATAAATTTTCGCCTTTGGAGTAATTATTATGCTGTATTAATTTAAATGCCACAATGTTTAAAACCTACCAAGTTAATTTTTAAAGACGATATTAATTGTCCAATGCCAATTTTCATTCGTTTTGTTTTTGAATGGTTTTGACAACAGAACGAATCACAAACCATATTGAAGATACGGAAAATTGCAATATTGAGGCAAGATTAGTCAGATCTTTTCGCGCGTAAGTATGGTCATGCATCAATTGAAAATACTCCGCAGTAAACCAACAAATTACTAACGCTTTGTTTGTTCGATTGACTTGTTCGAGTTCACCTTATTCCTATATACTACAATAATTATTCCCTAGCATCTTGGTGATAGTGCCTTTAATGAAATATTTGCCTCGATGCTTCGCTTGTATATCTTAAACATTACACGTACCTCGCACTTGTTTTCCTCCGAGGGGATCTCGTGTACATACAGAACATCAAAGAAGAAGTACGGAGACTCCATAAGTTTCTCGAATGCCTGAAACACATGAAACACTACGAATTCAACACAGCCGTCCACGTTGAGTGATAATAGCCGTAACAAAAGGTTAAGATCAAACCTGCCTAGTACAAAAGGGTTTGTACAGTACCTTTTCAAAGTAGGTCAGCTATCAAGGGTAAGGTGAAGGATCAAGGAATTTATGGAACACTATTAAGTGGCAAGAAAGCGATCTGGATTTCAATGGAGTTCATAGCATTCACGCTACTGCTTCACCAGAGCCCTTCTGTCTAGGTCGTTCTGAAGTTTTGAAAATAAATATCTAAATGCTGCTCCAAGAACTGTACTTTAAGAAGAAAAGTTTCACTTAAAGGAATTTTGAAATAAAATTCTTATTTGTAGGATGTTCGAGACCGTCATACATGAACAGGTCTAATCTACATTACAGAATATGACATGATACCAGTTTTTCTTCTTGGGAAAGGAGAACTTATGAGTTCGAGTTAAAGTTGATCTTAATTCGAACTCATTGAATACTCGAACTCTTTCTTTTTATGATTATTTTTTTCACTCTGCTAACGTGTGAAAACGAATGTCAGCTTCAAAGATAAGGAGGCGCAATCATCGATTCAGTTCTATACAGCTGTCATGATTGCCTAAAAGAGTAAAAGCACACTAACAACTAAAATTCCTGGATGCAACAAAATATGCAGTGGATTCGGGGATATATTTAGGTCTTTCGCCTGACAGTTGTTTTATTTTCTGATCATTCGATATCAGTTGTCCCAATCGTCCGGTTATAACTCATGTCTATCTAAGCAAATGCTATCGTATCGATTGCTTGGATTTCTTCTTGTCACTATCACACAGCTTTCATTACTCGATGTCAATCATTCGTCACTTGATCCCTGTGTTAGTCTTCAATCTACAGTTACAATAAAACCCTTGTATAAAAGCAATACAAAGTAGAAGGCTAGGAATGAGAATTTACGTACCTAACATAAAGATCTTGTTGAACCTAGGCTTTTTTTATCTCAAGAGTCAGTTTCAAGGTTTCTTGGCGAGGCTCAAAATGAACGTCATCAGCGATTATTACTATTATTATTACATTAATATTAATGATATTATTATCTCAATGTTATTATACATTATCTCAATGATATCAACTGGGAGATTGGAATATTGTGGAAAAGCTACAAGCTGTTATTATTATTTTATTATTACTATTATTATTATTATTATTTGTATCATTATTATTGACGACGACGACGTTACATTGCAAGCCACTACCATGCTACAAGTTATTGTATTATTTCCTTTGCTTTGAAGAAAGTAAACCCTCACTTTCCTTAGCCTGTAAAACACTGACCCACACTGATCTTATACACGGGTTTTTACTGTATTTCAGCTCAGCAGACCTGTTTGGCTGCATCTGACATGACGGGCGGACAGGTCGATCTCCCGTACACCAGGATCACACGGACCACATGAGGAGGTGGAAGTAGAAGGTCATCAAGGGTTGGCAACTCCACACTTGAGCTGCTGGTGAAAATTGAAAAATAAATAAAATATAAAAAATCAATGCAAATGCCACAAATTCCCCAAAAGCGGACTTCTGATGACGTCATAGCTAAATCATTTTCCGTGCCAAGTGACTCATAAGGCCGGCGCTTATTTCCAGTTTCCGTAGTGTTAAGCGGATAAGAGTCTGTAACTATCCCCAGACAAGGCACTAATCCATCACAGGTTAGCCCCCAGCAGAAGCTGGTACTCATTTATACAGCTAAGTCGACTGGAGCAAGTCAAGTAATGTGCCTTGTTTAAGGACACAACACAGTAGTCGGGCCGGGGTTTAAACTCACAACCTTTCCAGGTTATGTTATGAGTCACACACACTACTACTCGACCACATATTTAATTAAAACTGCTAAACGTTGTTTTCCCTTGGCATGCCTTTGAAAGCCATTTTAACTGTCGAGATTATCAACAACTCTAATTATGAACTTCTAAAGATCGGAAAAATTTAATACCTCCCTCCCCTCAAATAATGCACCTATCAATGCCTTTCCCCAGGGGGAGGGGGGGGGGGGGGCGGGCCACCCGCGGTTTTTAACAAACGTCATTGTCCCCAG